>RJWM01003615.1:0-111068 GCA_004363535.1 Dasyprocta punctata | reverse complement strand
AGGTCCAGCTTGGGCTCAAGTTCACATGGAAAACATGCAACTGACTAGGTCACAGACTGGTCAAGATCTATGCTTCTTGGTCAGAAAAATAGAAAAAACAGGGAGAACCAGTGAACCCTAGAGATTGATTTTCATTCTTTTATTCTCAGTGCTGACCCACCTAAGAGCCAACTCCAAACTGGTGGAAGAGGAGTGCTCCCCTCTTGACTGGCTAGAGATGCCACCTTTTATTTGAAGCCAGGGAACCAGTTTTCAGTCATCAGAGGGGCATAAGGTACCTGTGGAGAATCCATGGTTCCCCTCTCACAGCACATACCTCCAAACCCTCCAGGTCCTTCCTGAAAACCCATATCCATGCTCTTCCTTTGCTTCCTGTACAGTCTACGTGTTTTCAGATTTTCTTTCTCAGTGAAGAATATATATTATGCATCCACTCACTCATTCACTCAAAATTATTTAGCAGGTGCCTCTCATGTTTCAGGTGCAAAGCAGATATGTTCCTGGTCCTATGAACTTGAAGGTCAGCAAACACCTTCTGCAAAGGGCCAGATAGTAAATGTCTTCAGCTCTGTGGGCCATGTAGTCTCTTTTAAAACTCTTAAGCGCTGCCCTTGGGGTACAAAAACAGTCATAGATGATACATGAACAAATGGGAATGGTTGTGTTCCAATAAAATTTTATCTATAAAAACTGGCCGTGGGCAGGATGTGGCTCGGGGGCATAGTTTGTCAGTTATGATTGTCAGGCAGTGATATGTGCTTCATCCTTGAGTTGTCTAAAAACCAGGATTCTGTGGAACTCCAACACATGAGAACGGAGTGTGCGACTCCTGAAGAAGATGACATCACGTGAAACCTTAGAATATATTCCGTTATTAAAAACTAACTCAAATGGTGCCTAGCTAACAATAGTGAGGTTGGAAGTTTGAAGGGTAGACGTGAAGGTGCAGGACATAAGTAAAGAAGAGTTGCTTACTTCTGTCTAGGTTGAGAGTGAGGAGGTTAGGAATGTTTCCAGAAGGGTGGTTGCTGCCACAGATAATGAAAACTGAGTTTGTGTCCTCAGGAAGAGGGGTTTTCCAGGTGGAGGAGACAGCGTGAGAAGCATGGAACTCTGACCTGTGAGTCAGCGTGGCTTCTGCAACTTTGGAGAAGTAAGTGTGGGGGCTTGTGGTCATTTCTGAATGCCTTGGCCAGGAATTTGAGCTTTAGTTTACGGGAGCTAGAGAGATAAAACAGAGAAGTGACATGATTGGATTTGTATTGTAAAACGATCACTCTGGTGGCTGTCAGATAGAAAGAGTAAAATTAGAGAAATTAAAGGCGGATGCTCAGCTAGTTAAGACAGTGGTCCAGGCGATTTCTGGTGTGAGCCTGAACCAAGAGATGTGGCCTAGCACCAGTCACTTTTGCCAGGTGCCCCTCATATGTAAAAGAGGAGGAGTTAAATCAGCAATCTCTAAGGCTTGTTTCCAAGATCCTGGGTAGTGTTTATGTCCCTGGGTACCTCATAGTGTTGGAGGGGACTCAGGGTAAAGTTGGGGTCAAGGTTAGAGGAGTCCGGTGAATTCTCACTGCTGATTGTTCACCAGGGAATTGTACGCAAACCACATCCAGTTAATTTTAAAGTACTGGTTTTCACATCTAGGTGTGTTTCTTGGTCTGATGTAAAACACAAGGTGGAGAAATTGATCCTTTCTACTTTTCTTCCTTCTTTTGTCTACCATTGCAACTTGACACCAGTTTTAAAGTAGCCACATCTAAGGAGAAAAAAAAATATCCTGCTCCTACATTACATTTCCGAATACATGGGGATCACTTCCGACTGTCCATTAAAAGCCCAAACAGCAGCATCTGATGCACTAAGCCCCATGCTAGTCTTCAGGGTCCTCCCTATTGTGTTCACTTCACGCTGAACAGGAGGGCAGTGGGCCCTTACTGGACTGGACAAACTAGGCTGTTGATTACCTTTAGGAAACCTGCAGTGTGTGTGGATGTGTGTGTGTGTGTGTGTGTGTGTGTGAGAGAGAGAGAGAGAGAGAGAGAGAGATGAAATACACACAACATAAAACTTAAAACTTACTGTTTTAATCATTGTAAGTATAAAATGCAAAGGTATTGATTATATTCACATTATTTGTAACTGTCACCGTCCATCTCCAGAACTTTTTCATCTGCACCCATTAAACAGTAACCACTTCCCTGCCCTTGCCAACAACCATTCTACTTTCTGACCTTTTATGTTTGACTTATTTCACTTAGCACAATGTTTTCTAGGTAAATTCATGTTGTAGCAGGTATCACAATGTCCTTCCTTTATAAAACTAATTAATATTCCTTTGTACATATACATTGCATTTTGTTTATTCATACATTGATAGGTGCTCGGGCTGCTTCCACCTTTTGGCTATTGTGAATAATGCTGCTAAGAACACAAAGAAACAACTATCTCTTCAGGTCTCTGCTTTCCATTCTGTTGGGTGGATATCTAGAAGCTCATTAATTTTTGAGACCATTCTGTTCTCCAAGATTTCCATTTTAAGCTTTTCAGTAGATGTGCAGCAATGTCATTAAGTGCCCATATAATTTTTGCAATGAGCATTGGTGGTGGAATCAGAAGTTGCTCTTGGTCCAGCTTGGACTTTCTGGGTTTCTTTTCTCTTTCTCTATAAATTGGACAAATAGTACATACTGTTTGATTTCATAGGCTCTACTAATGTACAAAGAGGGCTGATGAACCATGAAACATTGACAGACACTAGGTACACTAGACAATGGTTATTTTTGCTGCTTTGTATGTATCACCCCTCACTGGCTTATCTATGTTCAGATTTCCTTATGTGGAACATTTCCTTCTCAAGACCATGATTTGCATGTGACTGACTCTATCACCAGTTTTAGAGGTGGGTGCTAAAGCAGCAGTATATCCCACCCCATTTGGTTCCAGTGATTGTTTCAGGATGGGTGATTGAGACTTACTTGTGAGGGCTTCCGAGAAAGAGAAGACTTACAGTTTTGGTTGTAGAGGGACAATATGTGAGGATGTAAGATCTAGAATTTAAGCATGTGTTTCTCTATTGTGAGGAAGCACATGAAGCTGCTGAGAGGTGATGAGATTCCATGTGGGGCATAATGATGAAGCTAGGGTCATTAAAGTTCAAATCATTAGTCAGAGAGCACTGTTTACATTGCTAGATCAAGGCTTGCCTGAAGAAGGATGTTGGCTTTCCCCCTGCTGAGGTACACATGCTAATAAATTCCCTTTGGAAGTTAATCCAAATTGAGTTAGGTTTTATGGCACCTATGTTCTCTCTCTTTACCCTATTAACTCTGCCCTGAAGACTTGGTTTTCTCATTGACCTCAACATACAGTACACCTGAATTTTTTTCCCTACTCTTCTAACCAAGTAACAGAGACAGCATCATACTGTTGTAGAGCTGAACAGGGCCTTGAAAATCTTTTATTCTATGGAGTTTTGAGTTCTTTTTAATAAAAATGTTTTTTATTTAAAAATAACTCTTCCTAAGGAACCTAGCATCTAAGACAGAAATGAGTGATGTGTAGGCCACACATCTGGTTTCTCCCTGCGACATCTTCATGTATCTTTAGAACAGACATAGAAAACCACTCACTGCATAGATTTACTCCTAAGAAGTTGACTTGCATGTCTCATGTGATTAACTTATCAGCTCTACTAGTTCCCACCAGATTCTCTTTCTGTAGTGCCACACAGTCTTCTCTGTTCTTTATGTTTTGTGTTTGTGAAGCCTTTGGATTTTAAACCATTCTCTCTTCCGCAGTCGGGATGGGTTGTGATTGTATGATTAATCCCAGGTGGTATTAGTCAGCTTGGGTTGCTATAACAAGATGCCATGAACTGAGTGACTCAAACAACAGAGTTCTGAAGCCCAAGAAATCTAAGCTCAAATTGCTAGCTGATTTAATTGTTGATGAAGCTTCTCTCCCTTACTTGTACTTGGCCACTTTTTCTCTGTGTCCTTACATGGCCAAGAGGAAGTGGGGAGAGCTCACTCACTGGTATCTCTTCATCTTTTTTTTTTTTTCTTTTTGAGATAAGATTTCACTATGCAGTTCAGGCTGGACTTGAACTCCCTTTGTTGCCCACGCTGGCCTCAAACTCCCAGTGATCTTCCTGCCTCAACCTTCCAAATGCTGGGATTACAGGCATGTGCCACTATGCCTGACCTTTCTCTTCATCATTTTATAAGGGTGCTAGTCCCATCATGGGGACCTCACCTTCATGACCTTGTAGAAATGCAATTTCTTCTCAAAGATGGTATCTCTGAGTACCATTACATTGGGGGTCAGATTTCGACACACAGATTTGGAGCAGGGCATGAATATTCAGCCCATAGTATCAGGATAAAGTTGGGGTTCAGGCACACTTTCAGGTCTAACAGTCAACCCAGCATTGTTGGACTTGCTGGGACTGTTAGATGATTGAAACGCTGATGGGAATACTGAGGGGCATGGCTTGCCTTGTTGTTTTGCAGAGGGGAAGCACCTGGGTTTGCTGATCCTGAGAGAGTAAGTTGTCCTGGACCAGGTGCCTGGTCTTTAAGATGGAATGTCCCTGCTGGGTGATGCAGGGGAATCACTGGGATATAGTCATTAGGAGTCTGCAGAGTGGCTGAAGAAATGGGACAGATCCCTAAGAAATTCAGGACTTTTCCCTGAGACACCAAGCCTGCTGAGAGCCTGACTAGCCAGTTAGAATAATGATGATGATTCTGAGCTCCTCTGGCCATTGGAGTGCTTGGTACATTTGTCCCATGGAGTCACTAGACACCACTCCTGGTTTGGGCTACCTCATCTCCTGCCTGGTCTTCATCAGCATCTTTCTAATTACTTCTGCCCTAATCAATACCTTGCATATTCTAATATTTGCCATCCAAGCCTTTTTGTCCCCTTACCTTACTTTTTGATTTTTCTATAGCTTATCTCCTTCCATCCTCCATAATGGTCATTTATTATAGTCTCTTCCTCAAAGAAAGCATGCCCTACTCCATGAAGGCAGAATCTTTATTTATCTGTTTTCTCCCTGATGTATACCAGTACCTGACATGTAGTAGATGTAGGTTGAATGCTCCTAATCCAAAGATCTAAAATCTGAAATGCTCCAAAATATGAAGCTTTCCAAGCACTGACATGACACAAATGAAAAATTACACCCCTGACCTCAAGTGGTGGGTCATAGTTAAAAGGCAGATGCAGTAAAAATACTGTGTAAAATTACCTTCTGGGTATGTGCATAGGGTATGCATAAATGTAAATGAATTTCAGGTCATCTAGATTTGAGTTCTATCCTTCCAAAAAATATATGGGGCAATCTCATCCCCTATATATTTACATATACGTAAAGATTCCAAAATCCAAAGCAATCTGGAGCACTTCTTGTCTCAAGCATTTCAAATTAATCTGTAGTTATAGTCTATTGAACTAATCACAGCAACTCAAATCTTTGGCATTTGGGAATTCCTGTCTTAGGAAACAGCGAGCCAGAGAAGCAGGAGACTTTGCCCAGGGGCACACAGCTGGTCAGGCTGACTGTGCTGTGGTCCCATGGTTCTTCCTGAGACTGAACTCTTGGTCCCGTGGACTAATTTTCATGTCCTGCTCAGGGGTGGCCCATCCAGAATGAACAGAGATCCCCTTGGCTGAGGAGCTCTGTTCTAGGTAGAGCTGCGGGAAGAAGCAGGTTTATTTGGAGGTGGAGGTGGTTCACATTCTCACGTTGAAGTTAGAGGCCCCTGGCTTAGGGTGAGGAAAATGGAAGGAGGGAGGATGGGTAGAAGATAGAATGGCGATTTGGTAAACGAGCTCAGCTCACACAGAACAGCTCATTTCGAAAACACTTCTAAAACCAGTTTTGTGAAGTTAGAAAAATTTACCAAGCCTGTTTTTCCCAGAGGCCCCTGGCTTGCTCCCATCCTATATACTACCGCTATGCCACTTCAAGCACAGCCTGAGAACACCACCTTCTAATGCCTCTAGTATAGATTTGCTTTGTAAACCTTTGTGCAGTGCATGACAGTGGCCTCACCAGATCTCTTCCTGGACCTCCCACGAGACGCTACCTTGTTGCTGGCTCTGTCTCTCCCAATAGCTGGGGATACCATCCTTAGGAAGGGCCAAAATCTCTAGCAAGATCCTCCTAGAAAGACACCAAATTGAATCCTTGGCTTCTCTCTGTCTCCCCTGCTTTGCCTGTAGCTGCTGCGCCCCAAACACACCTCTGCCAGTCACAAGTCTGTCTTTGCATACCATGCCAGCTTCCTCTTCCTGGAAGGCCTGTTCCTCCTTTCCCCACTGTTTGAACTGTATCTAAATTCTCAGGAGCCTAAGAGGCCTTCCCACTCATTAACCCTTTACTAACACACACACACACACACACACACACTCTCTCGTTACACACACACACACACATACACACTCAGATACCAAGTACACACACTTCACACAGACACTCATGCACACACAAGGCACATTCAGGTTGTTCACACACGTGTACACATAAAGACACAGACATGCGTGTACACACTGTATACCAGTGATGGGGAACCTTGAGAGCTTTCAATAACAAACAGCCTGCTGGGGCACACATGGCATAGATTCACCATCACTGCTATGTACAATTTACAGAGTCACATACATACAATATTTGTTTACGTATTCATAACCCTGTTTCCCCTACACATGCACACACACACCAGATACCCTGACTTATAAATACACAGGGGTACCCTCCTTCCCCTACACTTATTACCCATAGTCACCTCCATGACCTCCTCCCGGACACAGAAGCAGCTTGTCATCCCTCTCCATACTCTGTAGTGTGTTGAGCATGGCTCCTTTTCAGTAGGTCCTGTACTGTGAACGAGGTGCATTCCCTAATCCTCACTCATGGGCTAAGAGGACTGTCTGAGCCCCAGTCCCTATATGATATGGCATCTGGCATACATGATGGATTAAAGAAATGATTGGGAGTTGTACAAATGAATTAAAGTGAGTTCACAAACAAAGGGTAGGGTTAAAATGAGCCTGGGAAATGTTTCGGGTCATTTTCCAGGACCCTCAGTAAGTTTGGAGTAGGGAAAAGAAGCTTTACTTTGAATACCAAAAATAAACAAATGAAACAGGTTCTAAATAATAAAGCAACTTCTCGAGTAGGCTACTCAAGGCCACCAGTCTCAGGGAGGCAGATGATTCCAGTTCACATAGCAGGGCCAGGACTAGAGTCCTAGTGGGCTGTGCTGACTGATCTCACCTCACAAAGCTCATGAAGTGTGTAGGTTCACAGTGTGGTAGGTTCATAGGCAAAAGGAGGAAGAAGAGGGTCAATTTGACAGGTCCTTGGATTAGTGGGGATGGGAATCATAAATGCCAATCTTTGGGAGGTGATAGGGTGGAGCAGTGGTTTTCAATCAGACTTGAAAGCAATGATTTTGTCCCCTTAGAGACATGTAGCAGTTAATGCCTGGAGATATTTTTGATTGTCCCAACTGGTGTGTGGCGGGAGTGCCACCAACAACTGGAGAGTTGAGACCAGAGATACTGTTCAATATTTTACAATATACAGACATCCCCCGCTACACACAAAAGAACCATTTGGCCAAAAATGTCAACAATGGTGTAGAGCTTGGAATGTGGTGTTTTGAAAGAGGCTTGAATCTAGACTTTGCTAAATCCAAACTGTGTGATGAGGTTAAGTCACTTTTTCACACTTCTAAACTTCAATTCTTTCATTTGCAGAAGGGGTTGATTATGCCTATGTCACATCACTACTGTAAGGATCAGCAATATGCAAAATATCTACTGGATCATAGGGAACATGGAAGGTGTTTCATAAACGGCCTCCACCCTGAGCAAGCCTTGGAAATCACAGTAAAGAGCCTCCACCTCTCCTTTGCCAACACCTTTCAAATCTTTGTGACTCCCTGGCCTCTTGGCTAGAGAAGCAACCCTGCTTTCCTGGGGCTGTCCTCTCTTTGAAAAATAATGTGTATAAGATGGGGCTCTGAGACTACCAGCTTCACCCCACCAACTTTGAATATATACATATATATATTTCTGCCTTGTACACAGGGCCTGGGATGTGTGGGAGTGTTTGTATGTTTGTGCTTATGTATATTGCCTCTGTGTGTGTGTGTGTGTGTGTGTGCGCGCGTGAGTGCGTGTACTTGCGCATATCTGCACTTGTTCCTCTCTGGTTTGGTTTTCAGAAGGAACATGGAAGGGGTATCCCTGATTTGGAAGCAATTTCTTTTTATTTCAACATGCCTGAATCTGCATAATTATGTGTACTGAGATCTGACTTCTCATCTTCAGGTATACTGAGGTCTGAATCCACATCCTTGGATATAATAATGATCCAAATCCACATCTTCAGGTATACTGAAATCTGTATCCACATCTGTATACTCATGATCTAAAGATAACAAGCATTTTCCCTGTCTTCCCTAGCATTGCACTGCATGGATCTAGATTTCAGAGGAATATTTCACCTTCATTTCATAATGGAAAATGACCCCTCCAACCAGTGTACTTCAGTTTCTTAGTTGCCAGGTAATAGTTCCTGTTCCAGTTCCAGTTGCTTCTGTCTCTTAGAAACTGCTGGTCACTGTGATGCATAGCTGGTCACTACAAGGCACACTGTATAAACTAATACCCAGTTGACAAGCCATTCTGCCTCTGTACTTTCTGCTTGCTTATCCCATGTAGGCCTTAGACCACCAGAGATCAGGGCCTGACATTTTGCGAATGATCCCTATCAGGGCTGACAACATAAATAAATCTGCCTCAAATCCTCCGTGTAGTTTTGGTGTTTCTGTTTGCCTTTCAACTTAAACAGAAAAATACCATAGAATTCTAGAAAGGGATTGTGATGGTTGCTTCCCAGGCCTGAGAACCTGTGGGCATTGACACTTTTCTGCCCACCTCAGGAGTTCTGCACACCTGCCACGGCTCCCCAGGCAACTGCCAAAGCATCCAGACCCAGAGAAGATGTCTAATGGAAAGTTGATCTGCACAACCTTTCTGTTTTCACCTGGAAAGAGCTGATCTCTTCCCTGCACTCACAGATCCATAGCATAGAGCCTCTGGACCCAGACATTGGACAAGCTTCTCTCTTTCAAAACTTTCAGAGTCTGCTGAGAGCAGACAGGGCAATGTATTCCTCATCCTGTGCTCTTTTTCTGTCTTGCTCTGGAGCATCACTCATTGCCCCAGGTTATTAGAATTTCTGGTTGGTAGCAGCTGCTAAAAGCAAAGGTAACCTTGACTATGTAACCCTGCCAACTCTCAGTTCTTGGGCAAGGCTGGCAAGCAGGGTTCCTGGTACTAACCCTGCCTGCCTATTATCTGCTATCTCCCTGCCTGAGCAGACCTTCCATCTGCCTGTGAAGAAATCCTTCCATTACTCACCTGAGAGGCCTCCAGAGGAGCAACACAGCCAGCCCTTCCTGCAGTCATCCCTGGCCAGTGAAGAGCCTGCTTCAGAAGGTACTTAAAGGTGAAACCAGAAATGCCAAGGCAAGACCATTTACTAGAAATCTCACCTGACCTGTCTTCAGACAAATGGGACACAAAATGTCTTAGATGAATAGATCCAAACTTTCTCAACCTCAAAGATCAACTCTTTTATGAAGTCACTAGTACATCCCTACTTCTTCCTCTTGATGTCCCTGAGGTCTTTCACCTTGGTCATCTTACCTCCATTTTCTCCCATCTATCACACACTTACCCCTGTCCTCTTTATAAGGTACATCCCTGATCATATCACTCTCTTCCTCAAAAGAGACCAATGGCTCACCACTACCTCTAATAAAAGGTTCAATATTCCATTTAATCTCATTTTTGGCCCTCCGTGGTTTTTCTCATCTATCTATTCTGGCTTTTATCCCACTACAAGCTCACTTTCAATATGCTGTTCCCTAGGCCCTGATATAACAAATTCTCTGTCTTTGCTCTTGTTTTACTTTTCTGCTTCTTGGAGTACATCTTCCTTTCCCATTTCCTATCACTTAAAAGCTTACTCATGCTTCTTGACACACTTGAAGTGCTTCTTCCTTCCCAGAGTGTCCTAGTTCAAATGAATCTCTCTGCCCCATAACACAACCAAGTGTTGGAGCTTGTTGGATGTGTTTCTTTTTCCTAGTATTAAAATCTCCTTGAAGTCAGATACCATGTGTTATTTATTAGTCATTGTGGTCAGTCCTCGCCCATTTCCTTGCATCCAAGTGCTTGGCATAGACTGAGGTCTAAATACATTGTGCAGCTGAAGGGTTTTCTGCAGGCTCTTTCAAAAACCACTAAGCCTGTCAGGTGGGATGAAGACTTGATGACTGAGAAATCCAGGCACACAGAGGCTATGGCACAGCAACTAGCTTGAAGATCAGCTCAGAAAGACATGGAGGTTTCCTGGAGAATGTGCTCTAGCAGTGGGGAACCCAGCCCAGGTGATGCCACCCCTTTTCTCTGTAAGAGCCAGATGGCCTCTTTCCTTCTTCAACCTCTTCATCTCCTCTCCAGCTCCCATCTCTAATTGTTCTCCAGGGGAGATTAATGTCTGTAATTGTGCAATGATTAGCTCTCGATCCTGGTGTGCATTAACCTTGACTTGAGGGTGTCAGCTAATGAGTGAGAGGGAGTGAGGATGCTTGGGAATAAAGGCTTCTTTAGCTACAGCATTGCTGTGTCTAGGGCCTGGCTTGAACTGAAAGAACACATACGCATTTCCTTTATTTCACTCCTAGGTAAGAGACATTATTATAGATTCTATGCTCCATGTCCAGTGGAGGTCATCTTCATTTTAGTAAAGTCCCCTCTCCCCAAAATAAATTAAACAATGTAGTTCCTTCCACAATGTATTTCCTTCTTTTTTTACTTATCTGTGGGCTACTGGCTGCCCTGTCAATAGGGAGGCACCAATCAAAACCCTCACTTACTAACTGAGTGACCTCTGACAAACTTCCATTTGAGGCTCTGTTTTCTTATCTGTCAACGGAGATAGTTATTGTATCTATTTTCACAGGATCTAATGTAGAGGCTCATTCCATAGTATGAGCTGTTAAGTTTATTACTTCATCCAGGTGCCCATGGTGACACTGGACTGTCTCTGAGCTTCCAGTTTCACTCCTTTAAAATAAGGAGTGGGACTCTGCCATCAGTAACTCTCATGGGAATGCTAACATGGGATAGTCCTTTGGAGCTGCTCACCTTCTTTGACTATTTTTACACCCAATTCTGCTGCAGTTTCTTATTAACTAAAATCTTTCTTTATTTGCTCCCCTTCACAATGTAAAATATTTCCCCAACAATAGCACTGATATTGCCAATAGAGGGAAACAACTTATGTAAGGCCTCCAATTGAAGTTCTGCAGTTGGGAGACATCACTGAACCATCACCAGCTGCTTCCTCAGCTGGTTTTTGTCTTGTAGTCAACTGCATCAGCTCATGAAACTGTCCAATATCAACATAGAATTTTAGAGTTTATAAGGCTTTTCCATCTCTATAGTCTCAATTCACCCTTGTAATAGTCCCGCAAGATACCTGGGGTATCATTCATCCATGCTAGAGATGGAGATATCTATTCATTTGTCTGTTCATTCATTTGATGAACATTTCTGGAATGCATTTTGAATGAGTTTCCTCAGTTCAGATGATTGGTGTGTGTGGCTGAGGTCTCCTTGCTCTAAGTGGTGGCTCCATATCTGCGTATGATGCCCACTTTGTGCTGGGTGCCATGGGCCCTGTACCTCACTCCATCCTTCATTTGGAGCCCACCCAACTACTACCCCTGACTCTCTGCATTGAAGCCCATATCCCATGATCACTGGTAAGGTCCACACATATTCTTGAGTCCATCCATTCATCCCACGGCTGCCTGGTGAATTGTTATTCACCCTTTAAGCTACAGCTCTTCCTCTGTGGAAGCTTCTGCCTCCTCACCCTTCTTCCCTCATTCTTTCTGTGGTGTGCATCAGCATGGTACTTTGGATTCATCTCTGTGATCATGCTGATCACATTACACTGTAATGATTTAGGTACAATCCTGCATGCCTCCACCCATACTATTGCCTCCTTCAGATAATCGCAATTTAAACACAAATCCACTAGATGGGAAATTCAAGAGGTCAGGACTCCTCATATCATCCCTAAGTCCCTAGAGTCAAGTCCAATGCCTGGCTTGAGCTCAATAGATATTGCATAAATGGAGTCACTTTTTAAATTGGTCATTCCCCTCCTTGAGTAATATTTGGTATCACACACCCTCTGGGTGTAGTTGAATGAAGAAGGGGGCAGGGAAAGGAATTGCAGAAGGAGAGAGTTATTAAAGGTAGAAGCTGGACACTAGGCCTGGTACCTCTGCTTCTCAGGCAGATTGTTTTAATATGGGACACCTCTTGCTGATAGATGTTCAATAGTTATAAAAGGCTTGTGTGTAAGTTATCTCTCCCCCACTTCGCCCATACTCTTTGCCCCCAGACTCTGGGTCAGGAAATTAGAAAGACAAGAAGTAGCCAGATGACTTACTCAGAGGAAATGAAAAGGAATTCAGGCTCATTGTATCCCAAGTATTAGACTGACTTGTTAGAAGGTGATATTATCTCCATATCAGCCAGACTGACAGTCCCAAAATTCATCTAACTTACACAAGTTCCCACAGTTGCCTAAGGTGAAATTGACTGGAGGATTTCCTGGTCCTCATTAAAGTCCATCATCTTTCTGAGAGTGTGGAGAAAGATCCAGAGGAGAATCTGCGGTGGCAGTGTGAAGTTGTGCAGTGAGGTAACCGAGGGCGTGACACTCAGGACCGCTGTGAATGAGTCCAGCTCATCAGGTGCAGGCATTAGGGTTTTAGTGTAAAAAAGAATTATTTGGTAATACTTGTTAGAGCAAAATAAAGGCCGATTTTATTCAGGACCATAATGATAGGTACAGGGGCTGTGATAATAGAATTTTACAGTGAAACTGAAAGATTGGGGTCAACTCCCACAGCAGCACAGGTAAGAAAGAGTTTATAACCAAGGAACAACTTGACAGTCAGTGGGTGGAAAATGACTAAGAGGAGACTTCACTGGTAAGGGAGATTCTAGCTAAACCAACCTAACAGGATTCTTGCTAAAGCTACGTCAGGGAGACAAGAGATCACCTGGGGAATGGTGGAAAAGGAGAAATCTGGTCAGCGATGGAGGGTGATTTGATATGAGAGGTAGGGGATTTCTGCTGCAACTGGATTTTACAAAGAAGTGCACAGATGAGCCTAGGAGAAAGTTCAGGAGAAAGACAAAATTTTAGTCAAGCAAAGGATTTTGTTATTAGATTAAAAAGTAGATAGGTCAGGAGATGGGAAAGGAAAGAACTAGAGAAATTCATGTTGGCTCTAAGGAATGATAGGTGTCTAGGTGGCCCCTGCTTTATGTCTGGGTCATCTCGCTGGCAGATAGTCACTGAGTTCAAGGAATGGGCCAGGAATTGGGGGTGGTTGGAGTCACTTATTCTGCAAGTACCACAAAGGATAGAGACGGAGGCTACAGATGGGAATCAGTGACAGTGACCTGGAGGGTCCCTAAAGCTCGGGCTACAAGGCTCTGTAAAGGACAGGGTCACTGTGTGTGTGTGTGTGTGTGTGTGTGTGTGTGTGTGACTTTCAGGAGGATATAATGGGCCTGATTGCTCAATGCGACCCTCTGGGTGGTTGGGCTTGGTGTCACTGACACACTATTTGTAGTAAATCTTCCTCCACCTCAGCAGGCTCTCATTCTGTATAACCATTTGAGCCATATCCCATGGGCAATGGCAACCACAAGGACTCCTGTTTGACCAATTCCTGGGCAAGGTAATTAATTACTTTCATTTTTCCATGAGTCATATCTGGAGAAGCAGCTCCTGTTTAGGGAAATGATGCCCGTGGGAGCTGGTAAAAGACCAAGGGGCTGGGACAGTCACCTACACAGAGTGCCAGGTCACTCCCTCCCTCTCTCTGGCTAGGCTCAGCAGTGGTAGCAGTGGTGGTGGTGGTAAAGTGGGGAGAGTTTCAACCTGAGGGTACAGACTGAGCTTTAGTCCTTTTCTCTGCCTCTAGCAGGATGCCTCCAGCAGCCTGAGTCTTGGCAGACAGACCTAGAGTCAGGTCTCTGAGGAAGAGACTCTGGGTTTGAACCCAGAACTGAAGCAGGTCCCCTGTTTGTGACTTGCTCCATGTATTTGAATCCACAGTAATCAACTTGTCCCTCCTTGTAGGACTCATCAGAGATTGTGAACCATCTCATTCCACTGTAATTTATAGACTGCAAAATACTGTAAGGGTGAAATGTAGTTTCTTCATTCAGTAATGCAGTCAACACTTGCTGACTCTGGCCGATCCTTGTGTTAATTGTGGAAACTCAGAGATATATAAGACATTGTATAGTAGAACACTTGAGGGCTTCCCAGCAATAGAAGGAGAGGAGTTCGTAAACCAGCAATTCATGATGCAGGGTGAGAAGTGCCATGTATGAATCCATTTTTTCCTACTATAAAGAAACACCAGGGGCTGGGTACTCATAAAGAAAAGAGTTTATTTAGCTCACAGATTAGGAGGCTGAAAGTCAAAGCAGCATGGTACTGGATCTGAGAGGGTCTCCTTAGCTACATCACCTCATGGGAATGGCACTTCCATGGCAGGAGCCTGGGTGGGAAGCAGAGATAACATGATAGGACAAGAAGCCAGACCGAAGCTAGGGGCTAGTCTTGGGATCTCCTGCTAGGCCTGTTATTAAAGGTCCCACCACTTCTCAACTATGTCATGCTGAGGCCTAAGCTCCCAACACAGCCCTTGGGAGACACACTAGAACCATATCCAAAGTTTAGCATGCCATTAGAGAAAAAGGAGTCCAGTGAAGTGGGAAGACAGAGGGTAGAACTACCTGGGGACTCTGGGAAGACTCATCCAGGAGGCCACATTGAGCTGGCTCTTGAATATAGTATGTGTTTTTTTGGATGTAAGGAAGAATTTACAAAAAACTAGAGGTTGAGAGGCAGAGAGTGTATCCAGGGAGACACTGGGGCAGACAGCATGCAGGAGTGTGTCAAAAGATGGGCCTGGGCTCAGGCCAAGTAGTTTGAGTTGTATCAGATGAAAAATGAGGAGCTAATGGAGGATTTAATCAGGGAGTTGCCCACTTGGCATAGCATGGGGATATGGCACACAGGTTAGAGAAGAGTGCCAGTTCACAGATCATATGGTTGGTGCCAGGAGCTGCTGTAAGATTTAGGTGAAAAAAGATCTCTTTGCTGGGGCTAGAGGTCATTTGTAGCACCTTTCTAATCGGCTCTGCAGATCAGGAAAGAATGTGAACATGACTTGACATACTTCACTTCTACAGTTGGCAGGAATAGTATTTTAGAATGTACATCTTGTCCCTTTTAGGACTGCAGGTCATAATTAACAGGAATAGATCATTCTTAAGTCGGTATGAATATGTGGACTTATACTCCTAGAAGTTTAGAGCTGGGGGATCTTACTTATACTTATCTTTTCCTGAAATTCTATCTTTCCAGTACACTCTGGGACTAACACCCCTCCTCTTCTTCCCTATTTCTAATGATCATAGTCTTTATTTTAAAGGTAAGAAGATGGAGATCCTGAAATGTAATTGAATTACCCTAGGTCCTATTTGAGGCAAAGAGCAGAGCAAAGTGAGAACTCAAGTTAATATGTGGGTTTGTGATTCTTCTGATTATGAAATGGCATTGCCATGAAGTCCCTGTAGATGAAGATACGCTAACACAATTTCTTAGGGACTTTGGGGGGAAAATCCCCCCATCACCTCCCACTTGATCTGGATCCCAAGGCAAAAGGTTATTGATCCTTGCCACCCTAGTTTTCCCAGCTTCTGCAAGGTAAAGCTTCACATCCCAGGAAGAGAGGTGTAGACAAAACATCTTGCTGCCTGCACGGCTGCCTGCACTAACCCCAAAGTCAGCTTCTTGTTCAGAGCACAGAAACAGAGGTTTCAGGAATGGCGACCTAGTAAATAACACAGCTCCTCTTCCTCTCCCCTTCTATGCCTGAGAAGTGTTCCTCTCTCCCCTCCCCCCGCAGCTGTCACTCCCCACTCTGACCCTCAGTCACTGCCTCAGTGTGACTCTTGCTTCTGTTGTGGGGGATCTCTGCAGGCACGTGGTAAATAACTCACTAGGAAGGATGCATTTACGTTTTCCTCTTTCACTCTTGTAGAGGGCAACCAGATTTAGCAAATAAAAGCGTAAGGTAACTGGTTATATTTGAATTTCAGGTACACAGTGAAAGCTTTTTAAGTATGTCCCAAATGTTGCATTCTTTGGTGCTTGTTTGAAATTTAAATTTAACTGAGCAAACAGTGTTTTATGTGACAAATCTACCCTTACTACAAGGAAATGGTCCCAGATCCATTTTCTCTGACTGGAAGGCAACTGCTTCCATTTGTTTTGCTTTGATGATCTGCTTGAATGTCTTAAAACAATGGTCAAAATACCCATGTGTCCGGGGAGTTCAGATGTCTGTATTTCTAGAAGAATGTGGGAAACTACATCTAAATATCAATATTTCTGGTGATTAATGACAAACCACGTTTGTGTCTGATGCTAGTGCTTCCTTCTGACTGAACAGATAGGTCAGTTAGTGAAAACAAGTCCGCACCTGCTTCTACACTGAGCCCTTATCACTAAGTACCTTTGCTTTTCAATGGGTTTTTTGGGTGTTTGTATCCATTATGGTTAATGTGTAATTAAACTCTGGAAAACATCTGCTTAAGGCCAATGCCTGTCTCTTCTCTGTAAGCAGTAATTTATTGAGTAAGCCAGGAAGTAAACTGTGTATACTGGAGAGAGGGGCCACCCTTCTACCCCCATACTTTAGAACAAAAGTAACCCCTTAAGAATTACAGCATAAATTTCATGCAAAATGAGTGAAAGAAATAATCTATAGATATTACTCAAAAGAATACTAATAAAGTGTTTTAGAAAGCCGCAAACTCATGGAGGGGACTCAGGGGTGGTGGAGGGAGGTCTTCAAAGGGAGAATAGAATCTCACTGTCTCTAAAGGACAGCAGAGCTAGCCAGAAGGCACGGGCAGCCTGGAGCCTCAAAAGAGAAAACTCAGCAGAATTTGGGTGTATTTATGTAGGGCCTTCAAGGGAAGACAAAGCTGGAATATACCAGAAATGGCTTCAGGTCCTGGAAAAGATATTTTCTTTTGTGCTGAGAGGTGGGCCAAAACACATTTCAGCAGTCTCCTTACACCATATTTCCCTCTGCTTTGGGTTCAGCCCAGGGATTGACTCGCTGCTTACATGAACACCAGTCCTGACCATGTAGCATACCTTGTCTTCCTTCCCTCCTTCCCTCCTTCCTTCCTTCCTTCCTTCCTTCCTTCCTTCCTTCCTTCCTTCCTTCCTTCCTCCTTTTTCTCTTCCTTCCTCCTTTTTCTTTCTCCCTTCCTCTTTCATTTCTTCCTTCCCTCCCTCTCTCCCTCCCTCTTGTACTTCTTTCTCTCTTTCCTTTCCTCCTTTCTTCCTTCTTCTTGTTCTTGCTCTTGCCCATTATAGCCCCATTTGTCAGAATAAATTAGCAATGTGGAGTTAATTCTGGTTCCACCAAGAGCCTCTGAACTTGGGTGGTGAGTCAGTTCCCTCAAAGGCTGGTCAATCCCCACAAAACCAGGTTACTGACCTGAAATCCCAGGAGCCAGGCCCTAAAATGCGGCCACCACACCAAGGCTTTCTACTTCTAGTGCCTAACTCAGAAGTGTCACCTGGCAATATGAGCTCTAGGGCCAAACAAACACTCAGGTTTGTAGTTTCCAACTGATCTTGTCTTTGTTTTACTTCTGTGAATACTGCCTACATTTTCCCAGACTTTTAATCTTAATGTATGAATTCTTGAAGAGTGACATAAATCTGTAGTGCAGTAAAATATAAACAAGTGAACACAAGCCTGGTTGAATATTTATTCATTAAATAAGTACTGACCAAACAATCTGCTATATGCCTAATATCAATATCTCATGGCAGACAATATCCAGTTAGATGCTATTATTTAGAGGAGAAAAAATAGACTTGATCTTCTTAGATCAAGATCAGAACTGAGGTGAGGAAAGTGGATACAGTACAGAATGCAGTGCCTCCATGACTGAAGGCTCTGGAATCCCTGAGCTGTAGATTTGGCACTTCAGTTTGCCTGCTGAGTGTTTTTCTCTCTCTCTTAGACATGTGAAAATGAGCCCCAAAGCCTTTACATTAAGTAGCTATTCACTGGCAGCTTCCCTTGGCAGGAGGCCAATTGGCCAACCTTTCTGCATTGCTATGGAAAGGTGAGTAGCTGTTTGCGATAGAAAATGCATGTAGACAAGAAACACTTTTGTAATCATTCTCTGCATTATACATGGTGTACAGGGAAGCTGTGCACAGAGGCTAGGTTCTTATCTCAGTGATGAATGTTTGTTGCTTCAAATGCCAATGCTTCTCCATTCCGTAGAATGCATATGTTCTGTGGCTGTAGAGCAAAAAACAATGTCCAGTGATATCCAGGTTTCTCTTCTCTTGGTTATAATTTTGAGCCCATTTATTCAGGAGACTGACCTTAATAATATAAGAAGGAGGCTATACAGCATGGTGGTACACACCTGTCATTCCAGCACTATAGAAGGCTGAGACAGGAGAAATGCAAGTTGGAGCCCAGCCTGGGCAACTTAGTGACTTAGAGAGACCCTGTCTCAGAATAAAAAACAAAGAAAAGTCTGAGAATTTAGCTCATTGTGAAGGCCATGGGTTCAATCTCTAGGACTGAAAGAAACAAAGAAGAGGCAATTAATTTACGGCTTCTAGGCTTGTTCATCTATTCATTAAATAAAATTAGCCAAACAAACTGTTAAGTGACTGACACTGATACATTTCATCCTAACAAGAATGAACATGAAATGAACAAAAATCAAACTGCATGGGAAATACTTCCCAGAATCAACAACTGGGATCTTGTCTTATTGAAAAGTTTTGCATGTCAAAGGAAATCTCCAACAGAGTGAAAAGAAAACCCACAAATTGGGAAAACATCTTAGCCAATTGTCCCTCAGACAAAGGACTTCTATCTAAAACATATAAAGAATTTTAAAAAATCAGGCCCATAAAATTCAAGGACCCAATCCAAAAATGGGCATATGAGATGAATACACACTTCTCAGAGGAAGAAATATAAATGGCAAATAAATATATGAAAAAATGTTCAACATCAATGGCCATTCAGGAAATGCAGATTAAAACAACACTGAGATTCCATCTCACTCCAGAAAGAATGGCCAAGATAAAAAAAATTACCCAATAACAAATGCTGGAGGGGTTGTGGGGAGAAAGGAACTCTTCTCCACTGCTGGTGGGAGTGTAGACTGGGGCAACCACTGTGGAAATCAGTGTGGAGATTCCTCAAGAAGCTAGGATTAGAGATTCCATTTGACCTAGCTATCCTGCTTCTGGGCACTTTCCCAGAAGAACTGAAAACATCATACCACAGTGATATTTGTGCACCCATGTTTATAGCAGCCCAATTTGTAATAGCCAAATCTTGGAAACAACCCAAGAGCCCATCAATCAAGGAATGGATAAAAAAGATGTGGTATTTTTATACAATGGAGTACTACTCAGCTATCAAGAAAGATTGCATTGAGACTTTTATAAGTAAATGGACAAGACTTGAGACCATATTCATAAGTGAAATAAATCAAACTAACGTGTAAATACAGTACTGTCTCCCTAGTGTAAGACACTGGAACAGTATATATGATCCAAAATCTACAACAAATACAGTGTAAGGGTAAGAAATTGCTTAAAGAGGAAAAGTAATTGGGAAAGGAGAAAGGAGGAAAGAAGGAAGGGAAAAGGAAAAAAACATAAATTTATGTATATATATATATATATAAGATAGTGTATATGTATATATAAGATAGTATATATATATATGATAGTAAAATGATTATACTACTAAATGTTTTAGTTATTGAAAAAGAACAGTTAATACTCATATGATTAGATCAATTTTACTGTCTATATCTGTTAATCTAAACAACCCTTTTGAAGGTAATGATATGTAATAATGCAACCATTGTCAAATTCCTATCATCTTGTTTGTAAACCTATAATGTTATTGTATTGGATTTGTTGTTGTTGTTTTTCTCTTTTGCTTTTTGTCTTTCTTTTCTGTATCTTTTTTCCCTTAAATAAAAAAAATGAAAAATTAAAAAAAAAAGAATGAACATGAAAAACAAGCATCTAGGTAGCTCAAGGGTGACCAACAATATATAAGTTTGTATCCTCAACCAATATGCCATTGGTTATATTAGACCTGAAACATACCTCAATGTCAGGAGATTGGGAATGGAGCTGAGTATAGATTAGAGCTGGGAGGACAAAAAAGAGGAGTGTTCAGATCTGGGCAAGGACCTGGGATCCCACCAAATGTGTAAATCCATGTCCTCAAGATAGCATATTCACATCTTATTATGTCACATGGTTTGAGTGAGGGAAGAAGCTGGCAAAATAAATGGTTAAAATACAGAAAGCCATAAGAATGGGAAGGGAAGGATCAGATAAGACTGCCAGAGTAACGTAAGAGATGGATATCTATCTATCTATCCACTCACGAATTCATCCAGGAATTAATTTTTAATACCTGTTCTATGAAATACAAACATAAGTAAAAACATGTTTATCTCCAAGGAGTTTAGAGCCTAGTGGAGGAGAAAAGCAAGTAATAACACTAATTGAGGCTTGAGGCTTGCTGTGCACATTGAGCTATTTATGCCAGTTTCATAAGCCCTCATCTCCATTGACCGGTACAGAAAGGTCCAGATGTCACCCTTACCCACCGTGGGTTGCATTACAGGACAGGAGCCCTGGGCTAATGGAAACCGAATACTTTATAGCTGGAAGTTTCCCCACCTGCTCTTTGCTTTGGAGAGAGATACCATGTATATCTACCCAGGCTGTTTGCTCTGCAGATATTCATGAAAAGATAACATGTATTTTAGTTTGTTGAAAAGAAAGGTTAGTGCTATTATCTGTTTGTTTCTTTTTTGTAAGAATCTTTTTGGTTTATGTCTTGTAATCTGAGCAACTACTTTGAAGATGATGCACAATGTAATAACTACTGTTATTCTCTTATTTGATTATGAAATTTTATCTTTTCATAAAATAAAAATAATTTAAAAAATAAAGTAAATGTCTTCCTTAAAAAAGGTAATATGGGGGCCAGGGATATAATTTAGTGGTACAGCACCTGCTTGGCAAGTGCAAGTTTCTGAGTTCGATTCCCAGCACCAAAAAAAAAAAAAAAAAAAAAAAGGTAATATGTAACTAAACCAGTATCTCTGCTCCCAAGATGTTCAGAAACTTGAGAGACTCTTGGAAAAATGTTTACCAACAACGAGCAATTTTATTTTTTAGCATGACAGTATTTGTGGAGACAATGAGGAGGCAGTGAAAGAAGTCACTACACTGGATCTGAGGCATTGCCTTTTCCTGCTCCGACAGGATGCAGGCTATGACCATTCCTGGACCATGTTAGTGATACAGGTAGACAGGAGAATAGCAGAATAAGAGAGGTGGCAGTATCTGACACCCTTCCTGGTTAATGACAAGAGCTTAGCTTTATGAAGGATGCATGGATTCATTGAATGGGAAAATACCTGTGTCTCAAAGTAATGATCTAAACAGAAAAGTAATTTATCCTTGGTAGGCATTGGGTGGGCTGGGGGAATGTTTTCTCCATTTTGATGTGATGGTCTGAGGAAGGGAAGGAAACTAAAATCTGATGAAGATTTTCTATATAATACCAGGCTCTACAACCAACGTTCTATAAATCTCATTTCATTTAGTCTCATAATAACCCTTTATTATTGTGACAAAATACATATAACATAAGATTTACCACTGTAATCACCTTAAACTGTACTTTTAAAAGTTATATTAAGTTCATTTGCCCAATTGTGCAGCCATCACCACTATCTAGTTCTAGAACAGAAACCCTATATCCATTAGCAATCATTTTCCATTCCCCAACCCTCACTCTTGGCAACCACTAATGTGCTTTCTGCCTCTGTGAATTTTCCTGTATGGATTCTGGATAGTCATCAGAATCTTTCAATAGAGGTATTATTATTCATGTTTTATTGTAATTATAGAGGAGGAAGCTGCAGCTCTGAGAAAAGTTCACATCCTGTCCAAGGTTACGGAGGTGGCAGGTGCGATACATTCTAGATTGAGAGGGAAAGATAGTCTTTGTGTGACCCTGAGAAGTGTGTTTTCTGTTGATGTGTCCAGAAGATGGAGTAGGGAAGAGGAGGGGTAGTAAGCATTCTGTCCACCAGGTTTGAGCCAGAGGGAGGTGCCGTTGCTGTTGACAGGAGGAGGCCAGTGGGCTGGTGGGGCCAGGGCCCCACGGTGGGAGGCTCTCTTACTACATGGGGAACCTGGAAGGCAGCACCCTCGGTACAGGGGGAGCTTCTGGTGTGTTAGTTTAGCTCCCACAATACAGACCCAACAGCTCTGCCTTCTAGGGGGTGCTCCTCCTACACAAAATGCCCTGGGCTATCAGGCGATGTGGTTTCTTTTTCTTTGGAGAAACCAGACCAGTTTTTGGCTGCCTGCAGGGCTGGGTGACTGAGTGACAGCTCAGAATGGCTGGGTTAGAGGCAGCCACCAGCAGAGAGCCTCCCACGGAACTGAGTGGACCTTTTGTTCACTGCCTGGGAACTGGGAGAAGCTGGGTCAGCTCTTCGCCCACTGCAGTCTTGGGCCCCCAAGCTTTTGATTCCTCTTTGAACTATATGGGGGTCATTTTCTGAGCCTACATCCAGTGTGCTGGGACTCTGGAAACCCATTTTTCAACTTAGGGTATGTGTGTGTGTGGTGAGTGGGTGTGTGCCTTCTATGGTTTCTAAAACCACAGTGGCTTCCAGTCTTTCCCCCCGTGGAATATTAGCCCCCCACCTACCCAGCGAGGCCCACCTTGTCTTCCTGGGTTTCTCTAAGGTTCCCTGACTCCACCTCTCTTGGGTATGGCGTCCCTTGGCCCCAGAGATCCTTGGGAGGGCTCAGCATTTAGTGAGAAGAGCTGTTGTACTGCAACAGCTGTCATGCAGGGCCCTGCCAGCCCCCAAGGATCCCTGAGGCACGACTGTGACTGCATCTGGTTGTATCAGATTCCTGTCAGATGAGGTGGGACTTGAGTGAGGCATGTGCCTTCCTCCTGGCAATGATCTGTCTGTTTGTAAATCTGACCCACACAAATGTCTGTTTGTCCTCATCCCACACCTCTCTGCAAGGAATTCCCAGCAGTGATCTGACCCATGGGCGAGCCTACTCCTTGAGGTCAGGATGGTGACTTTACAGTGACTGGAGGGGTAGAATTGGAATGAAGGAGGCAAGGTGGGCACAGGAGGCACCTGGCTGTCCACAGGGTGGATCCTGGGGCAAGTAGCCTATTCTCGCTTGGCAAACAAGTATGGAGCAGAACAGATCTGGGGTCACCTAAATCTGCTACAGGTGGCTGTGTGACCTCCTGTAAGCAAAACCCTTTACCTCAATGAGCCTTCAACTCCTCATTTGGAAAGGGAGTTAACACCTCCTTTATGCGCAGAAAATATACAACAGATGCAAGTAATTATTTCAATCTTTGAACCTTCTATTTAGCATCAAACTATTCCTAAAGGACAGCTTTTTCTGGGACAGTTTTCTGCTAAGTCGCCCTAGTTCACATCTCTCTGGGACTCACAGGGACAGCCAGCTTTCACTCCTCTGGAGCCTCTTCTGTATGGCTACTTCTGTGTAGAATGATAGAGCTTAGAGGTCTAATCCCCATGGTCCTGTGGCTCAGGTGAAAAGAATGGCAGAGGTAGGGTCCCATCAGGAGCTCCACCACTAGCCAGTTCACTCCCCTGGGGACTTGGAACAAGTGCTCTCACCTCTCTTCGCTTTGATTTCACCTCAGATAAGGATTCCACAGTTATTACTTCCTTCAGAGTCATCAGGAAGGTTAGATGGGTCAGTATACACACAGAGGACAGGGATGGAGCATACAAGGGGAAAAGGACTCCATAGCCCTCAGTTGTTGCCACAGCCTCAAATCCTGTGGGTTTTCCTAGAAGCCATCTGGGCTCCAGGCTAAGAGCGGAACCAGCACCCCCAGTTTCCAGAATGAGAGATGGAGTGATGGGACTTGGCAGGAAGCATACTTTTTGGTGGTTGCTGGATGTCAGCCTGTTCCTTGGTGTTTGTCCTGTTTCTTCATTCTCTTTTCTGAGAACCCTGGAAGGCAAGTGTCTATTTTCACTTCACAGCCCAGGAGGAAATAGGTTAAGGAAGGTGAACACCTTGCCCAGATCTGAGCTGGTACACCATAAGCACAGTGAGTCAGAGTTCAACACCAGGTCAGCCTGAAAAACCCATTATGTCCTCATTCCCTTTCACTCTTCTAGTGCCTGTAACAGTCACATCTTAAATAGTAAGGGAACTTGTGCTGAAGATCTATTCACTGTGTCTTCGTTTGGGCATATTTTAAGAGCTGTCATAAGAAATAGTGAGATAATTCACAAAAGGCTAAACACAAGTTCAAGTTCTTCATCTCCAACATCCCAAACTTCCCTGGAAACTTTCAAGTCACATTACTAACATGCAGATAATGGATCTCCCTTCAATCCATCCCTCTTGTGACCTGGATATTTGGCTGCACATGATTATCTCCTATGGTCACAATAAAGAAAGATTCATAGCTGTTTATATCACATTTGTCACTGAACAGAAACTTCCTTTCATTAAAATATGCTACTTTTACTAGAAAAAAATGGAGAATGCTTTCCCCCACACCACAAGTCATCTAGAACTTCCTTACGTTTCCTGGGAATGAAATGTTTTTGGAAATAATCCACACTGCTGTCCTCCTGAGCAGCAGTTTCGCAGGCGTGGGCAGAAAGAGCCTTCAGTGGTAGAGGCTGGGCAAATGGGAGCCAGGAGGTAGAGAGATGGCCCAAGTCACAAGGGAGAGACACCCTTGTGGTGGATGCTTTCGATCCAGCAGATGACAGCAGAGGGTCCCAGAAGACATTCAGGGTAAGCTGCCTAAGCAGATAATCCAAGGCAGGTGTCCCCTCAGACATAAAGGGAGGAGCTGGGTTGTTGAAACTTAGCATGGCTATCCACAGCAAGTTGTCCCTATCAAATTTGAGGAGCAGAGAGATTCAGAGGAAGTGAAGATGAAAGTCTCTCTCTTTGGCTGCTTTGTGCAGGAATGACAATGTCAGGAAATGCCACTGGAAAGGAAACTTTTGTATGAAGTCCAATTTGAGCCTCCCATGGATCGGGGATGCTGATTCTGGAGGAAAGCAGAAGGAAGCGAAGGACTACCTTCCATCTAAATGAGGGTACCTTCCCAGGTGTTTGGCAGAGAAATGACAAGGCTCAAGCACGTAGGAATGGCTTATTTCCACATTCCTGCCCTTGCTCCTTGGTCTGTTGACTGTCATCCTTAGACAACAGAAAAGGTAACTGAGCCTAGCCCACCTCGTCTGTAGCCTTTTCATACTTGGGACAGAACAGAGTGGGTGGCAAGGAAAGGCACAACTAGGGAAGGGAAGGTGGCTGACTGTGTCTGAGGCCACAAATGGAGGCCAACAATGTCCTTGTCTTAGAATGCTGCAGTTCGGAGGGACCTCAGAGACTGGCCACATTGACTCCCATCACCTACTGATGAAGACCCCCACCCCAGTGAGGGCAGCTTGACCAGACTCAGATTTAGCAGTGGTCTCAACATTTCTTTGGGTCAAAGTGGGAACTAATTCTTGAGTAAATCCTTGGACTCTTGCAAACACCTGCATTTGGGAGAGGTGATTTTCATAGCCTTGCTGAAACTGGCTTGCAGAGAGTAAGAAACAGCCCCTGTGGCTAAGATTGCACTTTCGTTAGGTCTGTAAGGGAACACCTTAGAGATTCCTGTAAGCCGACAGATCTGGACAGGAATGCCACCGGTGGTGACAGTGGTAGCTCTAGCACTTTGGCTCTGCTTGCTCTGTGCTCTGAGTAGGTGTGTGGCTCCTCACAGCTACAGGAATGAAGTGGGGACTGGCACTGCTTCTTGTTTTACTTATAGACCCTTCAAGAACATTGCCGTGATGGGAGCAGGTGCGCCAGAGGTTTGCAGGGCAGGGAAACTGGGAATGATAAAGGGGGAGGGTGAACGAGGGAAGGAAAGCACCAGCTTCCTGCTGGGTAGACAGGGCAGTAGCTGTGGTGCAGTGCCCTGCCAGGCTGATGAGAGCAAACCCTCAGCAAATGCTGCTCAGTAGAAGGAGGCAGTGTCAGGCAGTGAGCACTGGAACTATAACGCTCGTTCACAGCTGGGGTGGGTGTCTGAGGTCCCAGCAGCAGCTATTCTGACTTAATTCTCTGGGATGGAATAGGGTGGTCACATTAATAGCATTTCCTCCCACTCTGAGCTCTGAAGCGATCAGGCAGGGCCTCTCGAAGGAGGTCTGGTGTGTAGGGCAGCAGCACAGCATTCCCATCTTACAGAATGAGGAAACTGACACACAGAGAAGTTGAGTCACTTGCCCAAGATTCCAAAGGGCAGTGGCAGAGTTGGCACTAATAAACTGGCTTGGTGCTAAAGTTCACTCTCTCAACCATCAGGTAATACCATGGTTTACAATAAGACTTCTTTGGTTTTAGGATGTATTTGCCTATAAAATACTGGGGTGTCTAAAGTGTCTGGCACAGGGCTAGCACATAGTAGGTGCTCAGTAAATATTAGTTCTTAATCCCCTTGCACTTCCTACAGGAGACCACCCAAAGTCATGTAACAAAAAACAAGCAGGTCTAAAAATAGGGTGGTGGTGGTGCCCTCAGTAGTGGGTTTCCTAGAACTGGTTACAGAATCTGAGAAACTACAGACTGTTGCCACCCCTTTCAGGTCTGGACTGTTTTGCTCAGGAAGCAAGGGTGGGTAATAATTGAGTCTCTCCTTCTCTCCCTTCCCAGATCATGATCCAATTTCAGGAAAGGGATTGGTCAGGGAGCAGGATGTCATCCTCCATCCAGTTTGTGCCTGGTAGTAGACCAGGAATCCCAGAAAGAATTGTGTGCAGGATCTAGAACCACAGCCAGCAGGAAGTGGAAGCTCTTCCAGATGATTTGAAAGACGTGCTTCTGGTCTCCAGCACTCATAAATGGATCTCTGGAGAGAAGTCCGGCTCCCAGGAAAGTCCAATTGCCAGCCTGGGGGAAGGAAAGTCCTCAGGTACTGGGTATCTAGGCGAGCTTCCTAGTGATGTCCTAGGTAAGTGCACTTTGTGTCACTAAAACATCAGGGATATGGGTGAGAGATGTGGTTTTTTAGCAAAGAACTGCCAAGCGTCTGCTGTGTGCAGACACTGTGTGAGGAGCTGTGCACATGCTGGGGAGATGAATATGACCAGGGTCTTTCACCTTAAGGAGTTTTTGAGCCCAGGAGACATGGACACAGGAACAGTAGAGCAGATGCTCAGATGCAGTAGTACAACGCGCAGCACAGACACCATGGAAGGGCAGCCACATCCAAGGTCGGGAAGGTTTCTCAGAATCCAATTACATGGGATACTGGCGGGTGATCTGAGACATGCCCCTGGTCAAAGTGGAAAGAATATGCCAAGACGAAGCTGCTGTGTATGGTACAGCATAAGAGTAGGAAACGCGACAGACACCAAAGGACACTTCGCATAGTTCTGCCGCAGCCTTGCTCAACAGCAGGATCTTATTACACATTCCCTATTTTTAAGATGAGGAAATCGAGGCTTACAGAGGTGAAGACTAGTTCAAGCTAACAAATGGGAGAGCTAATAAATGGGAGAGATGGAAGTTTATCCCAGTTGGATGAACTGTAAAACCCACATTTCCTCCTACACCATGCTAGCCCTGTGAGCTAAGCACTGTATTATCATTCCTGTTTTATAGAGAGACTCAGCCAGGTAGAGTCACTTCCCTGGGGACAATCAACAAACACATGGCAAGAGTGGGATTAGAGTCCAGGTCTCCAAAGGCTCTAGGACATCCTGATTTATCAGGGTGACTACACTCTGGGGGAGCACAGGGGCCTGGAATCAAGGAATCACTTAGAGCTTTGTGGGTCTGGCAGATACAGTAACAGGGAAGGATATTTCTCTTTT
This sequence comes from Dasyprocta punctata, assembly GCA_004363535.1. Taxonomy (NCBI): domain Eukaryota; kingdom Metazoa; phylum Chordata; class Mammalia; order Rodentia; family Dasyproctidae; genus Dasyprocta; species Dasyprocta punctata. The sequence goes on along the minus strand of RJWM01003615.1, from coordinate 82,841 downwards.
CCAGGTCCTTTGCTGTGGGGCAAGATATTCTACTCTGCAATGCCAGGATCAACACCAAGTCAAAAACAGGAAGCTGGGTCAAATTTTTGTGTCACCCTCCCAAGGTTCTCTTGCTATAGGGGAACGATCTCAGTGGGAGACCTCCAAATGATATAGGAAAAACGATCTCAGACCTCCAGATGATATAGGGGAATGAAACTCCCAACCTACTATATGTCTGGCGCAAGTTCGTGTTCTCTAAAATCAAAGAATGAATTTTAGGAACAACGGAGGGTAAGAGCAGAATATATTTATTGAGAGAAAGAAAGTTTCTGTCAGAGAGAGAGAGACAGAAGGGGTCCTGAGTGGATTGCCAAAGACTATGTCTTTTCTAGTGACTTTTATAGAGCAAAACCCTGATGGGGAAAACTGGGAACTCGAAAGGCAGATGGGCTTGAGGTGGGACAGAACTGTGGTCAACCAATAAGATTAATTGTTTAGGTAAAATTGACCAAATCAAGGACAAATAGGGAAGTGAGTCACGTAGTAAGCGAGCATTCTTACGGATTAAGTGATTGGGATGGTAATTTCTGTCTTCTCAAGATGATTCACCCCTAATCCCTAATGCTTATACTTAGGATGTGGTTGCATTTGTTTTGCCTTCTGTCTTGAGATCTGGCCCCACAGCAAGAGGTGTGTGTCTCTTCCAAGGTCACAAGATATCTGGTCCTCTGTACCGGTTCCTTTGAGGGCCTAGCCCTGACTGCCTATAATATTTCTGTCTAACTCAGTTGCCTGTAACACTCTGATCACGCTCATGCGGGGTAGTGCAAGTGTTAGTGTTACTTTTTCTTGTTCTATTCCTCCGTGGGGCCTGGCACCTGGGTTCCCTACAATCCCACCAGCTCCTCTCCAGCCCCAGTCAGCTCTGGAGGTGGCTGGTCTGGCCGGCTGGGCCACATTTCTCCTAGTATCTCAGCTCTGCAGCCCCCACCTCTCTTGCTAGGGACCTCGGCCCCCTACCCTAAGATTTCAAAACAGACAACACAGCTGTCCAGTGACAAAACCCAGAAGCAAGGAAAGGAGTATTTACTGAGTTCCCGCAACTTGCCAGGCACTTGAACTATTCTATCCGCCTTGAGTTGAGATTCACCTTCGTTTATTTTTGATGAAAGCCAGGCTAGGGAGGCTCCCTGCCCATGGGCATGGCGCAGGAAAAAGTTTTCTTATCATTAGCTGAAACTGAGACTCTGAGCACAGCTCTGCCATTTGCCTCAGCCCCCGCCCATCCTCTAAGTGACAAGAGCCAGACGCCCAAGTCCCCCCGCGGCACACCTGTGGCTGCCGGCTGACCCCGGCTGCACCTAAGTCGGGTGGGCCTGGGCGGAGGCCACAGTCTGCGTTTCCAGGTGCCTGGGCCGGGCAGCCCCCCTGCGTGGGCAGGAAGAGCTCTGCACTTGCCTCCCAGGGCTGCTACGGGCCCATTTCCACCAGTGACCAGCGCCCGATCCTTGACAGCCTCCGCTTCTATGAAGTGAGGTCACAGCTTCACTCCACGGCGGCGTGGGCGGGAAAAGGCGTCATCCAGTGAAAACGCTCGAAACCCAAAGCCCGGGGCAGATTCTGCTCCGTAATTTGCAGGGCCCCGCGCAGCAATGAGAGGATGGGTAAACTTGTTTCCAGATTACTGTGAATTTCGAGGCGGTGACAGCAGAGAGGTAACTAAGCTCCAGGCCCTTGGCGGCGCAGGGCTCTGTGCGGTCACCGGTTTCACAGCCCGAAGCAAGTGGGGTGCACGGGACCCCTCTGCGCCCTGGCCAGGCGAAGCCCGCGCGCGCTGGCCTGAGCTTTCGGCGGGGTGCTCGCTCCATCTAGCGGCTGAAGCGCGATTAGCACCCGCGGCTCACACCCTGGCGGACCTCCGGGGCCCTCGCCAGCCCAGCCGCTCGCTTTAAGGGACCCCGCGGGCTCCCTCTCTCGCTCCAGCTGCTTTCCCATCTGCAGCTCCGTCCTCGTTTATCACGGCTTCCTCGGGCCTGCTGAGCGTTATTCCAGAATTTTTTTTGCTCATTTTAAAATTAAGTGCATTTTTTTTTCTTATTGAGTTCTGGGAATTCTTCATATAAATGTGGATACAAGTTCCGTATCAAACGTGTGATTTGCAAGTTTTTTCTCAAAATTTAGCTCGTCTTTTCATTCTTTTAATGTCTTTCAAAGAGCAGCTGTTTTGAGAGGCTTGAAAGCTGTTAACATAAAGAAATGAGAACATAGAAATATCAACTACTCTGACTTGATCAGTGCACAGTGAATACGTATGCTGAAATACCACACCGTGACTGATATATATAAATGAATAATGAATATTTCCTTCGAGGGTGGGTTTTCTACACTGATGATTAATGTCATTTGAGAGTAAAGATAGTTTTATCCCATCCTACCTAATCTGAATGTCTTCTATTTCTTTTTTCTTGCCTGAGTATACAGGCCAGAATCTCCAGTACACCGATGAATAGAATTAGCAAGACCTTAGTACCCTAGGAGGCTGAAGCAGGAGCTAGGCAAGTTCAAGCTCAGCCTGGGCAACTTAGTGAGATCAGTGTCGGAAATACAAAATAAAACAGGGCTGGGATGTAGCTCAGTGTGAAGGTCAGGAGTTCAATCCCCAGTACCACAAACAAAAAAGGACTCTTTATTTAGTCCTTGTCTCAGGAGGAAAGGAATGCATTTAGTTTATCACCATTGAAGACAATGCTAACTAGGTTTTTGGACAGATGACCTTTTTCAGATAATAGGAATTCTCCTGCATTCTTAATTTACGTATAGTACTTATTTTTACAAAATTTTGATTTTTCACTGCTGCACTTTTGGCATCTATTGAGATGATTATATTGTTTTTCTCCTTTATTCTATTAATGTACTGAAATAAATAGAATTTTTTTGTAATGCTAAATTAACCTTGCTTTCTTGGGGCAAGTCCCACTTAGTCATGGTGTATCATCTATTTTTAATATCATTATATTTTATTTACAAATATTTTTGCATCTACATTGATGAGGGATATTGGTCTTCAAACTTACTTTTCCCTAATATCCTGACTTCAGTATCAGGAGAATACCGACCCCTGAAAAATGATACAGAGAGCATATATCCTCTTCTATTCCATAAAGAGTTTATGGAGGATTGGTCTTATTTTGTTTTATGTACTGACTGGAATTCATCAGTGAAATCATCAGGACCTGGAATTTGCTTTTTGCTTCTTATGCCAACATTTTTCATGGTTTTAAATTCTTAGTTCTGATAAAATACGTGCAACACTCATTATATTAACAATTGTTCTTGAGACAAGGCCTTGCAGTGTTGCCCAACCTGGCCCCAAAGTCTTAGGCTCAGCAATACTTCTGTGTCACCCTCCTGAGCAGCTGAGACTAAAGGCACATACCACACTGGTTGGCTCTATTTCCTTAACCATTTTAAGGTTATAGTTAAGTAGTGCTAAGAACGTTCATATTGTTATGCAACCAGTTTCCAGAACTTTTTTCATATTGAAAACCTGAAAGTCTAAACCCATTATAAAACAATGGCTTGTTCTGTCTGCATTTACTGGCTGCATTTATGGTCAATTGATCTTCAGCAAAGGTGCCAAGAACACAATGGTTTCTCGCCTCTTTAGCAAATGATGCTGGGAAAACTATATAACCGCAGGTAGGATAATGAAATTGAACACGTATTTCACAACATATAAAAATCAATTCATAATGCATTAAAGACTTAAATATAAAACCTAAAACTGTAAAACTGATAGATGAAAACAAAGGAAAACTTCTTGACCCTGATCTGGGCAGCTTGTTTTGGATCTAACCCAAAAGCACAGTCAACAAAAGAAAAAAACAGATGAGTAGTATTGTGCCAAAGTGAAAAGCCTTTGCACAGCAAATGGAATGATCAATAGAACAAAGAGACAACCTAAAGAACTGGAGGAAATGTTTCCAAATCATACACCTGGTAATGCAATGGCAAGGAGAAACACCAAAACAACACCCAGGATTTGGAGGCAGATTTGTTTATGTCATCTGGCACTGATTAGGATCATTCCCAGAATATCAGGCCTTGATCTCTGGTGGTCTAGGGCTTATATGGGATAAGCAAGCAGAAAGTACAGAGGTAGAATGGCTTGTCAACTGGGGATTGGCTTATATAACGTGCATCATAATGACCAGCTATGCATCACAGTGACCAGGTGTTTCTAAGAGAGAGAAACAACTGGAACAGGAACTATTACCTGGGCAACTAAGAAACTGAACTATACTGGCTGGGGGGCCATTTTCTGCTACATTTGCCCCCTCTTTTAGTTTCCCCTGAAAATCTTTACTCAGCACATTACACGTGATCTCCTGAGACAAGGCCCAACTAGAAGCAGTAACATTGGGGTTGTCAGTGATCCTAGGATGGGCCTTAGCCAAGCTCCCCAAGATTGTCTTATTACAGTTTTCCCCTAAATTGTTTTTAGGAAGAGACATGATTTATGCCTATCTGTTCTTTAACACTACTCTGACAAGGTAGTGAGGGACTTAATCTGATCAAGGAGAGTGTCTAATGTGTCTTGGATGCTCATCAAATCTTAGTCAAGTGTTTGATTGATTGTTCTATTCTCTTGGGGCAACTGTCTATAGAGTTTAAGGCAGAAAAAAACCACAGCTAGCAGGGGTTGGGGAAGCAGTCTGAGAAGACACAAAAATCAAGGGGAATAGGTATGGAGCATTTGTATGAAAGATGTCTATAGGCTTCAGCCATGTGTAGACCGGCCAGCATCCAGAGTGACCAGAGCAGAGCTTTAAGTGTGTTGTCTCTTCAGAGTGAGCTGTCTGGTCCAGGTAAATTTTTCGGTGGATGTAAGTCTGGGTTTCTGAAACTTGAAGAGGTAGTTAATATGTACCTGGTCTATATATGTGTGTGCAGGAATGTCTATAGATAGAGCTGGTCTTTTAACTGGTTACGAATTGTGTTCTTTTTTTTAACTTTTCCAGAGATTTGTGGCCTGTATGCTGTATGTAGTTTTCATTTAATCTAGTTTTTGAGTTATCCTTGCTACATATGCAGGCTCATTGTTGCTGGCTATCAATGATTAAGGGTAGGCCATATCTAGTGATGATTTTTCACAGCATGACCCTACAAACTTTTATTGTCTTTTCAGTATGGGTAAGGAATGGAAGGACAGGACCAGTGACACAGACGTTGAAGCTTGAGATGGCTGTAGGGGTATGGGTGCCAGCACAGTAGTTTGAGCTTGCAAAACATATGATGGGGCAGGTCTGGTGGCTGGGATTGATGCTTCAGTCGATCAGATCCCCGGAGGGGACCATAATAATCTGGACCCAATTATTATATGTCATTAGTGGCAAGTTTCCTAACAGCAGCAGGAAGCAGTTTATTGTGCAGATCATCCCTGTGGGAGAGTTTTGGCTAAAATAGTTTTGTCCAAGATGACCACAGCATATAGAGCTTGTTGAACTTTATTCCTAACAGAGCTACTTCTATCCATAAACAGGGTGTACTCAGCATCTGTCAGGTGAGTTTATTTTTCAGAACAGTTCATTCCAGTACAGCATGTGGCACCTGAACAGTTAGGTTTTGGTCTAAGGTGAGCTTGTCAGCTTTCTTAATCAGGAGGATGGTGGCTGTTAGAGCATGGAGGCAAAGTGGGAAGGCAGCCCTTAGAGACCAGATCTGAGTATTTGTATAGGTAGGCCAGAGATTTTGTGCCTCTTCTGCAGGCAACTTGGGTGTCATCAATCAGAAATGCTTTAATCAGTTGTGAAGACTTCTTTAAAGAGGTTAAACATGTTTTTGAATCTCTGGGAGACTGAGTCCAGGACAGCTGGCTTTTGAGACCAGAACTGGGGTATTTCCATTTAAAGGCAAAGAGGTCTGGCTGACGGAATCCAACCAAAGGTAGAAGAAAGCATTCTTCAGGTCTAGGCAGGTGTACCAGCAAGCTGTGAGTGGCAGAAAACTGCGGCACTGTGTGGTGGGCAATCACTGGGGCATTGGTACCTTGGAGAGCTTAAACTGGCTTCACAGGCAGGGGCTGTGTTGTGGATAGCACAAAGGTCTTGCCCAAGATGATTAACAGTCTATCAGGTTGATGTGTGACTGGATATACCTGTTTTTGTTTCCTGTGACATCTAACAGCAACAGAGGTTGTGGTGGGGCAGTATGGTTGATGGCCAAGCCTGGAGGCAAGTTGTTAATTTATACCTCTAGAGGGAGAGTTTCAGAACTTCAGGACTGCAGCTATCTGTCTCAGGCTGATGCAGATGTTGTCATCCTCTCAGAGAACAGTCAGAGTTGAAAGTGCAGAGTTAAATGAGAGGGAGGCTGACTGACTTGGTGCAAAGGAGATAGCTGCTTCTAACTTGAAGAGGAGGTCTCTTCCCAGAAGTAGTATGGGGACTGATTTATACAGGAATTTATGTTTGGTGAGATGCTCTACCAGGCTGTAGGTTTGTGCCTGGTAGAAGGGGTGAGAAGCAAGAGTCCCTGTTGCCCTGATAATGGTACTATGGGATTCCTGGGGCTCAGCTGAAGAAGGGAGCTTGGTCTGGCCTAGTCTGAGCCCATCAGACTGATAAAAGGGTTGCCATCTGATCCAAATTGAAGCTTTTTAGAGTTCTTATTTATTTATTTATTTATTTATTTATTTATTTTTAGTGTCCATAGCCCTTATATCTCATAGCTAGAGGGGGTTTTTGGTCATCTATCAGACTGGATTTTCTTACAGATGATAGGTGTTTCTTTTTTTAAAAAATCAGTTTCTGGGTAACAGTAGTTAATGAATTTCTTGGTCCTCATTTTGGTGCCTTTGAGAAGCACTTGATTGGGTTGTTTCTGGGTGAGATGACTTTTGAAAAGGCCATGACAACTCATTTGTAAGGGCTGACAGTCCAATTTTCCTCAGTCAAAATGTGGAACTCAAAAGGAATTATTGACAGTCATCCCAGGTAGGCATTAGATGATGTGATCTGACCAGGGTAGGCATATAAGCAGAAGGCTGGGGAGGGAAGACCCCTGTGACTGGATGCAGGCAGTGGCTAGCTGGAACCAGTTCAACTGGCTGGAAGTAGATGAATTGGGAGTAGGGACTGACACTATAGTTGTTACCAGCAACTGCACTGGCAGATGAGGGTGCCAGGGCAGAATTCTCAAGGAGAATGAGCCCCACCCCCTTTTTTATTTTCTTGCAAGGAGTGATTTGATTGCATTTTTAACTTTGTAAAGTACCTTTTTCCTGCAGTCAGAGACTGTAGGTTTTGACTAGTTCCTGCCTCTGACTTTTGAGTGTGTGCTGTGTACCCTTGAATGATGGTGCAACAGACAAAGGGTGGGTGCCCTGCAGAGAGAGACAATTTAGTTGCCCGCCTGGCTGTGCCCTCCCAGGGATTAAGGTACAACTTAGCTAAGGAGGATGTGAGGCCTCCATTATGTCATATGTTGATTGCCATGGAACCACAGATGAGGGCCCTATCAGCCACCATGACCAGTGCTTCCCAGTCTTGGTGCACAGACAGAGCAACCTATTGCTTATGCTGGCTGTTCCACTCACACGTTCATTCAGCAGGCACTCAGGGGTTAAACATTCCAACCCCTCCTTCCTCTGAGGGTGGTCTTAACGGACAAGAGTTGATCAAATTCTTCTTCTGTTCAAACTGAGCAGGACTGACAGACTGACTAACTGGGGTACCCGTGGGGGTCTTACCAGAATCAGGCAGGCAGGCAGACAGACAGACAGATTGCATCCTTCTCCCTGTAGGGTCTGATGTGAGTTGCTGGAGTGGGGAGCCAGGAATGCTCTTCCAGATCTGTGAGGGGACTTGAGAAATTTTAAGGATGCACCTTCCCATCAGGACCTGAAGTCCTTGCTCCATTTGCAGGGACCATGACCATTGGCCAAAGAGGTCAGCATGATCGGTCTTCCCAGCTAATGCACCAGATGCAATGGCAAGCAGAAACACTGAAATGACACCTAGGATTTGGAGGCAGATTTATTTATGTCAAAAGGTCCTGATACCTGGTGACCTAGGGTTTATATGGGATAAGCAGGTAGGAAGCACAGAGGCAGAGTGGCTTGTCAATTGGGAATTGGTTTATACAATGTGGATCATAGTGACCAGCTATGTGTCACAGTGACCAGCCTTTTCTAAGAGACAGAAGCAACTGGAACAGGAACTATTACCTGGGCAACTAAGAAACTGAAGTATACTGGCTGGGAGGATGCATTTTCTGTTACAATAATGGGTGAATATACAAAATGTATGAAGGACTTAAAAACCAAGTGGCAAGAAAACAAATAACCCAATTACAAAAAGAATCTGAAGACATTTAAAAATATATATAAATGACCAATAAGTATATGACAAAATGCTCAGCCACAGGAATCATAGGGAAGAGCAGATCTAAACTACAATGTGGTATCACTTTACACTTGTTAGCTTGGCTATCGTAGAAAAAACAGAAGCAAACAAACAAAAAAATAGGAAATGTTGGCAAGGTGTGGAGGAAAGGAAATTCTGGCACACCATTGGTGTGAATGTAAGTTAGAACAACCATCATGGAAAACAATATGGAGGATCCTCAAAAAATTCAAAATAATGCTACCATATGATCTAGTAATTTTACCTCTGAGTAGAACTGAAAGAAAATGAAGCCAGTATGTTGAAGAGACATCTGCATTACCATAATCATTGCAGCACTATTTGTGATAATTGAGATATGAATCAACCTATGTATCTGTCAATGAATGAATGGATAAAGACACCCATACCCACGTTCAGTGAGGTTCTTCGGTGTTAAAAAAGTAAATCTTGTCTTGCATGACAAAATGGATGAAAGTGAAGGATTAAATGAAGTGGAAGAAGTCAGGCAAAAAAGATAAACTCTGGGTGATCTCATTTATATATGAAATCTGAAAGTGTCAAACTCACAGGAGCAGAAAGTAGAATGGTGGTTGACAAAGCCTAGAGGGTAGAGTGAATGAGGAGATATGTATGGGTCAAAGGGTAAAATGATTCAGTTATACAAAATAAGTTCAGGAGATCTAATGTACAGCATAGCAACTATAGCTAACAATACTGTTACTTCTTTAAATTTAGTGAGTATAGATTTTAAATGTTCTTACCACACACCCCCACATGCATGCATACACATGCACACACAGAGTAACCATGTGAGGTGAAAGATGTGTTTGTTAGCTTGACTGTGTAATTGTGTGTGTGTGTGTGTGTGTGTGTATATATATATATAGTATATATAATACATATGTCACATCACATTGTACATATTATTTACAGTTATTGTCAATTTCATCTCAGTAAATCTTGAAAACAATAATAAAAATAAACTAAAAGAAAAAAAGGAAAAAACAAATTAGCCTCAAAACTCATTTTTTCATTTCTCCAGTTTGTGAGAGCTACCATTCTACTTTCTATCTCTACAAATTTAACTACTCTTGGTACTCTATATGCATGGAATCATGAAGTAATTATCTGTTTGTGACCAGTTTATTTCACCATGTACTCATGCTTATTGTATCCATTTTGATGAACTGTGTTTTTCAAAGTATTTCTCCATTTCATCTAAGAAGTTGAATTGACGCTCATCAGATATCCATATAATAACTTTCAAATATCCATAAACTCTGTAGTGATGACCCATTTCATTTGTACTTCTAAAGCTCCCATGTTAATGCCAAACTGTAGTTTATTTGTTCCTTCAGATCCTAGCCAACTAGGCCAGGAGTACTAGGCTCTTAATATATTATGCAATACTAGCATGGGTTACTATTTCCTCATTATTGATATTCATGATGCAGCATGATATTCTATGTATGAATGTAATATATGGCAATCATTTACTAGTGGAGAAAAATAACAGAATTTAGATAAGTGTGTGTTGGACCAAATCTATGTCTTACACTGGTTTGATTTAGTCTGTGTGGTATCTTTTCAATACTGATAGTCACTTGAATATGAAATTGGGAGATTTTACATATGAATCCAGATTTTTAATTTTTCTTCAAAGTAGTTTCAATAACAGTGGGCCCATTTCCAGCAATATGACAGGAACCCTACTGTTGTGTCGTGGTTGCCTTTTTCATAATGAGCATGTCTGCTGTGGTTTGAAACTCATTATTTTAACCTGCCAAGGTCTGGTTACACATTAAACTTGATATTTCCTGAGTCAATGATTAAGGGAAAAAGTCAGAAAATCCTGAATTCGAATTGTTGCTCTACCCTTTACTACATAACTATTTGATCACAACCACATTACCTAACCTTTTTGAACTCTGATTTCCTCATTAGTGAGTGGGAATCATAATAGAGCTCAGTCCAAAGTAATGAGGATTGACTGAGGTAAACGTATGTGAATTATTTAGCATGCAGTAAGTGCTTAATAAATAATATGTGCCATTACATTATGGTTTTTTCAAAGTAGGTCACAGAGTAATGCGATGGATATGATGCTATGCTGGGTTTCTTGTCTGATCTGTGCTGCTGTGCTACTGTGCAGCTGTGTAATTGTGCGTTTTTGTTGCTTTATATACCATATGAAGAAATAGGCTAAGATGTCCAAGTTGAAGTTACAGAAACTTCATCTGGAACTGCTTTAAATAATGAAAAATGAATTTATTGATATTTGTTGATGCATGCAACCAAAAACACTAGAGACAAAGTAGCTTCAGATGAAGCTTATCAAATAGTACAATGACATCACCAAGTCCCTTTCTTTTCATCTCTCTGTCTTGATTTCTGCGGCATATCATGCTCAGCTGTAGGTGGCTTTCCTTCAGGTACAAAGTGCTTGTCTGTAGGTGCCAGTGCTGTGTGCTTTCCCATCCATGGCCTCTAGAAAATGAGTAACTTTGTGACATTATTCTCTGTGAAAGCCAGAATGTTCCTGCAATTTGAATTAGCTTAGGCATCCAGCGTACTCCTGATCCCATTGCTGTAGCCAGTGGCACAGGAGGTATCATTGACTTGGCCCAGTGCTATGTGCATCGGTCCTAGAACTGGGAACACAGTCAGCTCCCCCACAACATCACAGGTCTTCAGAATTCCACCCGGTGGAGTTGGCTGCCTCCAGAATTTTCTACAACTCTTTGAGTTTTAAGTTTTATTGCTTCCCAGTCAACTACTAGCCTGGAGTGCAGAGCTTGCTAAAGTCTCGCAATTAAATTGGGCCTTTTTTTGATGTGGAAGAATATATTTATTTCAGCTTCTCTAAGAAACCCATATGGCCATCTTTGCACATGTGCTTGGCATCATTCCCTTTGCAGGAAGAGTAATTGGGCTTGGATTCATGGACATGTTTTCACTGCTTTTTACTAGTAGCTTTTTATGGCAGCTGATTTCCAACACCTTCTGGTGTTTGTATATCATTAGCGATAGTTTTAGGAATAGGTGGAGAATGGTCTTTATCCTCACTAAGAAACAAAGCTGAGCATGGGTTTTGGAGCTTGGCAAAATTTTACAGCTTTTTCCAACTGTGTTAACAAGTCCCTCCATATCTCTGGGTATTTTTCATCTGAAAACCAGGTACATAAAATACCTATCTCACAAGGTTGTCATAAGATGTGTATTAGTCAGTTTTCTATTACTGATACAAAATACTAGAGGCTGGATATTTTATAAAGAAAAGCAGTTTATTTGGCTCATAGTTTTTGAGGCTGAAAGTCCAATTTTGGGTGACCCCACTGGCTCAACTTTGGGTGACCTCAGGGCAGATGGCACCACAGGCTCACATTCCAATACTATGACAGGAATTCCCAGAGGTGTGACATAAGGGGACACATGTGACTGGGAGAATACATAGTGAGACAGGAAGCAAGAGAGTGGGAAGGAGCCATTCCGCTCTTCAATAACCCTGAGTTGAGAACTGAGCTTATTAATTCCTTCTGAGCATGGTGCCCTTAGTGATCTAATCACCTAGCACTAAAGTTCAACTCTTAAAGCTCTGGCCACCTCCCAACATTACCACACTAGGACCAAATTTCTAGCACAAGAGTGTTTAGGGCACACATTTAAGCCATTGCCAAACCATGGCAAGTCTTAGTAAGATACTGTCTACAGAGAACTTCTATTCTTCAGAGAAGCCTTGCCACCACCAGTCAGCCTAGTCACTCCCATCATGTGACACATTTATCATGTCTTATTCATCAGAGGTTCCTGCTCTGGATGATTGGGGTTCAGTCCTACTGCAGAAGGCAGGAAGACCGACTAGAACAGAGGAGCTAGATTTGCTAGCTCTCTCAGTTATGGCTTAAGGACTGCTTCTTGCAGATGTTGACCTGATCCTCTCGATCTGCCCAGTCTTCAGGCAGTGTGGGGTCCTCCTCAATGCTGAGCTCTTCCTGTGAAAGTCAGTCACAGATAAAGTCTCTGGCATTTACAGTTGGTGGAAGTTGAATCCATCTGCATGGTGATGGAAATGCCATGTGGATGTGGGCGCAGCAGCCCCAGCATGTGCTACATGGCTGTGTCCCAATTAGCAGGCGTGATGACTGGCAAATGGTGACCATTTTTTGAATAATTTGAGAGAGCAGGAAGATAAGCCTGAAATGGAGTCAATGCCCTTCCCTGCACGTTCTTTCCCCCATACCCACCAGGACAACCATTTACCTTTATGCTGGTTGCTCATCTGAAGACTGTTTTGAAGTTTCCTTCCTCTCTGATTTCTGGCTGGATATCCAGAGCTGCTGATGTTTTCCTTAGTGTTGGATACTTAGAACTTAGTTTTGTTTATGACCTGAGTTCTGGACAACACAGGGAGAAAGGTGCCTCTACCCTAAAGTTGAGGTTCTCAGTCCTAAGTATACATCAGAGTCACCTAAGGAGCTTTACATCCTATCGATGCTCAGGACTCCTCCTCTAGAGATTCTGACTTGTTTCTCTGAGATACAGCCCAGGAATTTGGCATTTCAAAAAACATCTCCCTGTCTCTGCTCCTGAGGTGATGATGATATCTGGAAGGAACCTAGACCTTATATAGGCATCAAAAATGAACATCTGAGAAGGACAGTGGTAAGTGTAGCTCCAAGTGCAGTTCGATTCAGCAGCTCAGTGATACATATCATCACAGTTTCTGTTCTTTTTTTGAACTCTCTACCTGCCTTATGTTTTATTTACTTTATTAGCCATTTGGGAATCATGTAAACTCTCAAGATTTCAAAATATTTGCCACCAAGTCTTGCAGCTATGTGTTTTCTCATTCATGTCTTATAGCATGGACAACATCTTTGTGCCATCATTCCTGGCACTGGTTTGAGATTCCTTCTATATGAACTGGGTCAGATCACAGGCCTGTTTCTGAATCAGTCATTGTAGCTCAGATCCTGTGCTCCATTCCCAGTGCTGCATGTGGTCAGTTCCCCATCTCAGCTTTGCACACACATTACAATCCCCTGAGCAGCTTCTAAAGAATTCCAGGTCTTATTACAGTCTGGGGTAAGGCACAAGTATAGGGACCCTTGCCCCTTCATGACTCCAATGTACAGCCAGGGCAGAGAACCACTGGCCTTGGCCTTGTGCTGCAAGTTCAGACCACACAAGGGAAGAGGCATGTGAATAGATCCTCTGCTTGGATCTAGGTGGACCCTTAGCTGGGGACTAGCAACATATCCAGCAACCTAAGGGAACTGCATGATGAAGATGCTCCAACATAGAAATTGTATCACCTACAATTTCCAACTATGAAATGGTGCCTGAGACATGGTGGAAGTCTACTCCTTCCAGTGACCTATGGCTACCTGAGACAATCCCCTTACTCTCTATCAATGTACTCAGTTGTTATATGGGTCCAAAGAAAACCCAGCCCTCTCTGAACTAATTCAAAATGAATGCGATCGGTGGACGCATCCTCATATTCTTGGGGTAGGGAGAATTTCCTGATAGAATGAGAAGATTTTTTATCAGACGTGCTGCCATAGGCAGTTCCCTTACTTCTCTGAACTTCAGTGTCCTCATTAACAAAAGCAGGACTTTACCTTCTGGAATGCTCTACCACGAGCACGAAATAAGACAATGTATACAATCACACAGGGAAGCACCTGGCACATAATGGGGCTCGGCAAATTGCTTTCCTTCCAAGGATGTTACTGTTAGCTCTTAATCCTTTTAATATGATAAAAAACAAGAAAATCACAATGCTTGGTATTTAGCTTAGGTAATCATTTGTTAGTTACAAGAGGAAGCCACTTAATCAAAGCCTGCACTCAAAGTCCCTTAGCAGGAGGACCTGTCCATCTTTCTCTTTTTGTATCCCTCAACCACATCACCTGGGGCTCCATGCTTTTCACCTTATAAGGTTTCAGAAGTGGCAATTTTGTCATCAGAGGGAGATGTTGAAGCTGCATTTGCCTATGCCAAAATATCTGCATTCATATTGGATATTGCTTAGGATGCTTTGGGACTTGAGGAGAGGTGTCACTGCTCGGCATGATGCCTGGCACAAAGGAAGCACTAATAACTGGATGCCAATTGCATGGACTAAGCTTCTTAACGTAAGAGTTAATGATTACTGCTTAGTTCTCTTGCCCAATGGAGTCATGGAAGAAATGATTGAGAGTGTAAGAAATAATTCTATTTATTGATTAGAACATGGTATAAAATTAACAGCGATTTGCAGGCATTCTGGACTTTTTGGGAGGGACATGCAGTGATGGGCTGGATCAGGGGATGGAGAGGAGTTATAGACCACTGGGCAATGGCTCTCTTCCTGGGCATATTAAGAGACTTGCAACTTGCACTCCTAGCACAGATTCTAGTGTGAGAAAATTATTAATCCTTGCCTTGGAAATGAATGATGTGGGCTGTTTAGATCATCAGACAATGCCATGCTTAGTAATCCAGGCCTATTCTACATGTTTAGGTGCTGCCTCCCACAATCTAGTCAAGATAGATTTTAATTGTTCTGTGTAACACTCTTTCTTCCCACAAAGGAAGAGAAACAGGCACATTGGTTGGGAGGCCATCAGAGGATGGTGTGCATTTGGCTCAGGTCCTCTGGCTTCCAAATTCAACAAAGTCTGCTTGATTTGGAGACAATGGGCTGTGGGCACATAAGCAGAAAACTGTGTACTACTGTTTAAGCTCAAGCAGAGGGACCTTCCACAGAGAAGCAGTGTGAAGAGATGGGCATGCTTCCGAAACAAACTGGAATTGTCTCTCTCAATAGGAGGGAGAAGGAAGAGTTGGCGATCAAAGATTGAGCCATCAGATGCTGGGTTTCATAGAAAGTCTTCAGCAGGAAATTCTTCCAAAGTGTAAAAGATGTTTCTGTCCCAAGAGTTGGTGTGTAAAATCAGAACAAGGGCAGATCAAGGTATTAAGATACAATGTCTCTGAGAGCTGGGTGTCTGAGTGTCCCCAGTTACATGACATTTTGGAACAGCTGGAGAGACCTCATGATGTTGTCATCCTGGGAAGGGAGGAAGGAAAGACAGGATGGTTAGGAATCTTTGCAGCAGCTGCCTGAGAAGTTTGGTAACTGTGGCGTGCAAATCTCAAGCAAGGTTTCCTAGGCAGAAAGAAGTTCATGTGGGTGTCAGAAACAAGGATAGGGGTGAAGATCCTAGAAAATGATCAACTGAAGGCAAAATAGTTTTACAGTTTTAAGGAGGGATGAAGAAGAACAAATTATCCAGTATAACAGTGAGCTGGATTTTAGTTTATTTTTATTTTTTATTTTTTGAGCTGGGTTTTAAAGGAAGCTCTGTGCAACTGCATTCTGTCAAATGATTTTTTTTCTACATACAGACAGATGATCGTATTTTCTTTTTTATTCTGGTAATGTGATTAATTACAGTGACTAATTCTTGATTGTTAAACTAGCCTTGCAAGTTTTCATATTAAGGTTACGATAGCCTCATAAATCAAGTCGGGAAGTTTCTCCTTTTTCTCTGTTCCTTGAGTTTGTATAAAATTAATATCATTTTTTGTTCCTTAAATGTTTGGAAGAATGTGCCAGTGAAACTATTTGAACCTGCTGTTTTTTTTCTGGAGCAATGTTTTAAATTGCAGATCTAATATCTTTAACACATATAGGACTACAGTGCTTAGATTTTCCTTCTTGCATTAGACTTGATAAACTGTTTTGTGAGGAATTTATAATTTCATATAAGATGTCATACTTGTTAGATAATGGCTATTATCTTTTTAATGTCAAGCCTCTGTGATGTTATCCTTTTCATCGCT
The DNA here is from genome assembly GCA_004363535.1 of Dasyprocta punctata. Taxonomy (NCBI): domain Eukaryota; kingdom Metazoa; phylum Chordata; class Mammalia; order Rodentia; family Dasyproctidae; genus Dasyprocta; species Dasyprocta punctata. The sequence goes on along the minus strand of RJWM01003615.1, from coordinate 66,618 downwards.
GATATTGATAAGTTGAGTTTTCTCTTTCTCTTTCTAATCAATTTTATTAAAAATTTCTTCTAAAAGTGAATTCTTGGTTTTATTGGTTTTGTTACTGCATGTCAATTATTTTGCATTTTTATACCATGTATTATTTAAAGTGTAAGTATCGAATGTAGAAAGTCCTGAAATGTTTGCACAATAAACAACGCACTTCTAAATCCATGCATCAGAGAACATACTTTGAGTTAAAATATAGCAAAAGTACAACATATCAAAAGTTATGGGTTCTAAAACAGAAGTCAGCTAATGTAGTACTCAGAGGGAATTTGCTCTTGATATAAATGTATGCATTAGAAAAGAGTGTTTGAAAATCAATGATTAAAGTTTTTATCTCAGAAATCTGGGGAAGAAGAACAGGCTAGAATTTTGAAAATAAGAAAACAGAAAGAATATAATTTAGGGAACAAATTAAAAAAACAGAAAGTAGGCCCATGGCAGAGAAAAATCAATAGAGTCAGTTGATTCTGAGGCTCTGGAATCTGTAAGTTACTAAACATGGAGGTATTATTACCTTTAGTCATATGGATTCTAGAGTCAGGGAACCTGGATTCAAATGGAGCTGTCACATTGGTTGTGTTACCTTGAACAAATTATTTAATCTCTCTGTGTTCCTGTTTCTTCATGTATAAAAAAAAGGTTGAATATAATATTTACCTGTAGGTTAGGTTGTAAAAAATGAATAAGTTGCTTAATAAATAGTTACAGAAGTTGCTAACATGAGAGACTAAACTGATTTAAAAAACATTTTCACCTGGTAAGCAAAGTCAAGAAAGCATACTTTAGTCAGATATGGTATTTAAAATTAGATTTACAGAGTTTAAATTCTATCTCTTTCACTTACTGTGGTCTCAGTCATGTCTTTCAGTTTTCTCTTCGTGAAAATGGGTGCACTCAATGTTCTTTTTCAGTTCGTAATGATTAATTGCTAAAATATTTCTGACCCACTGGTAAATAACTACTGGCCTGATCCTCCACTCCTAATTAACTTTCTAACTAGTAACTTGTCTACGATCACTGGACCACCCAGATATTCATCAACTGAAGGGTTACTACTAATCTTAGCAGAGATCCTCTATGGCAGTTAACAGTGGTCAATGTCCTGTCTATTTTGATTGTTAAATATTGTATCACACAGCATATAGGACATCTACCTCGTATGGTTGTTGTGATGTTCGGTAATGTGTTAAACCATGGTAGGTGCTCAATATATGTTAATAACTTCTTTGTGTCTTTGCTTTTCAGCTCTTGGGTGGTGCTCAGAGTAACTATGTATCTTTCTGAAATAAGATAGAGATGTACACATTAGATAAAGGAATTCTTTCTAGTTTGGTCTCTGGCAGACACTCCAGGATCAATCTACTCATGAAACTTAGTAAAATTATCATGGAAGCACCAGCAGCTGGTATCTCCTGGGAGAGGGTTAGCATTTCAGTCCCCACCCCAAATCCCAGGAGGAAGAATCTTCATTCACATAAGATATTCAGGAAGTGGTTTGTATATTAAAGGTTTTGCAGCATTGGTCGAAGACATTTGCATTATAATGACAAATTCTAGACCCTGCCCTGGATCTAGTCACTGAAATTCAGATCTAGAAATATATACACATTTTCAGAATCATCACTGCAGGCAATTTGCATGTACACTACAGTTTGAGAATCACAATTGTAGATTTTTTTTTTCCTAGCTGCTTGCTTGTGAGCTGGGAGTGGGTCATAAAGCCAGAACCAGGTTGAAAAATGAGTGTTGGCCAGTTGGGAACTCTAGTTTCACAGAGACCCCTCTGGGTGTTCTGTTCACATCCCCCAGGGCTGTGCTTGGGATGTCTTCTCAGGCCTGCTTGGAGTCACAACCAACCACAGACCAGGCCGAGGAGTGCAGACTGGAGAACTGCAGAGTTTTTGCTGGTGTTGTGGCTGTTGGCTGACTGTAGGGATTACAGCTACGTGTAGGCTTTCCATTCATTTCCTTCCAAGCCCCAGACTTTCCCCCCGAGATTTAGAGATATTATGCCCTGAAATCTCTTTCTTACCTCCTGACAGGATTCAAGAAATTCATCTAAAGTCACAATGCCATCTTTATTTTTGTCCATTTTCTGAAAGACAACAGGGAGGAGCACTTAAAAAAAAACTCTTGTAATTTTCACTCCTGAATTTGGTTTTTGTTAACCAACCTTGCTCTGCAAATTAGGGTGGTTTTTCACTGGCCAAACAACTATAACTGGGCCTTGGTTACAGTACTTTTACTCTAATGAGTTTTCTGAAATCAAAAGGCTGGCTGAAGATCATCTCATTGCTATATTATTCTGACATCTCCATGGGTTGTATTAGTTGGTTTTTTGTTGCTATAACAAAATACCTGAGGCTGGGTACTATACAAAGAAAATATGTTTATTTAGTTCACAACTCTGGATGGTCATGAGCTTGATGCCAGCTTCTGCTTGGCTCTGCTGAGTATGTCATGGAAGATGGCATCAGAATGGTGGGAGTACATCTGGCTAAGATCACATGGCAAGGCAGGAAGCCAGAGTGAGGAAGGGCCAGTCTTGCTCTTTGTACAATAACTCATGTTCATGAGGACTACAGCATTAATTGCTTCTGAGACCATGCTCCCAATGACCCAGTTACCTTCCAACAGGCCCCACCCATTAAACATTTTATTACCTTTCACACTGTTACACTGAGGACCAAGGCTCCAGGGCATGAACCTTTGGGGGCTGATTTCTAAACCATAACATATGTCTTCTCTAAACTTTCTATTAGACTGTACATCTGGCAGAAAGAACACTGGACACCGGAGGTAGACATTCTCTCTCTGTTACTTACTGCGTGGGCTTTCGGCAGGTCAGAGAGACCTCCGTTTTCCCATTTGCAAAGTGAGAAGACTTGACTACAGTGAGATATGACTGCTAGTTTAACTTTTTACTAAATTGCTGCTATGAGGAAGTCACTCCCTTATTCAAGGATCAACAGTACCTATCCTTTGTACTTATCCTTTACCAGAGCAGGCCTAAACTATTTCATTTAAAGACTGTACAGTCTGGCCTTACCCTAGTTTCCAATTTTATTTTACTTTTGTGGGGAATCACTCAGACTGCTTCAGAGCTCAGGGGCATCTAAGGACATCTGAAGAGGTGACCCCCCCACTTGTCTAGTGCAGGTGCACAGTGGGATACAGTTATGTAACCATGACTTAGCACAGGTAAACACACGTGTGCTGGTTACAGCACTATGTAAGAATGTAAATATGAGACAACAACATGTATAAGAATTATACAATGAAGACACAGGTGGCTCTTGGGCTCGTGCACTCTTTTGCTCTTGTGCTCTGCTCTGCTCCGTGCTGCCTGCTGCTGTTGCTGATGTCTTGCACATGTGTGTTCTTTAACCTTAGGACCTCAACTATGAAAATCTCCCTTGGGTCCCCCAAGGGGGCTGATATCCTTACTACCCAGACACAAATACTCAACACTTATACATACTGATTAATGAAGGCTTCTTAGTTTACTTGAATTCCTCAAGAATTTTTATGGAACTTATAGATGTCTAATACCATTTATAACGAATGACATAACATACTTTTGTGATATAGTATACAATTATCTGCTTTACATGATTATCTATTCCTTGAAGACAACATATCTTTTAATTCTTTTCTGTTTCCTATAATATTTAGAACAGGGTCGAACAGAAACCACTTGCTTAGAAGTCATGATTGGTTCACCTAAGTTGGGCATGAAGCTTGTGTGCACGTGTGTACTTACCTGGAAAAAAACATCCACGTGCTGCCTTGGAGTATCCTCTTTGAGCACAGGATATGTGTATTTGCCCATCATGTCATATATGGCTTTGACAATGTCCATCATTTCCTGTGGAGGGAACATGAAATTATACCATGAAGTTAAAGCTCTTTAGGTGATGGAATTTAGGGTTCCTCTGCCCCTTGTCAACAAAAGTGATTTGGATCTTTTTTTTTTTTTTTGTGGCACAACTTCACACCTATCAGGCAGGTGCATAAGCCGCTGAGCCAAACTCCCAGCCCTTGATTTAGATCTTTTAAAGCAGACAATGGAGTTAGAAAGCAGCCTAATCTGGCGGCCTCCTCCTCAAGAGAAGACAGTAGAAAATTCTCCCTGCTTCAGAAGCTCTTGGGAGGTTACCTCTGCTTTGACATTGTCCTTAGTGAAGAGTGATGTGGGATTATACATTCACAAGTTTGGTAAAGATGAAATATTCTAAATTAAAGAGAAGCAAATGCTCTATGCATCTAAGTTTTTTTTTTTTTTTTACAGTTTTTATTGCTGTTTTAAATTAAGAAAAAAGGAACCAACAGCCAGGATTATCCATAGGGCATTTCAAGGGTTTAAAAACCTATTATTTTAGATTTAAAGAAAAATTACAAAAATAATGGAATGTTCATGTACAGCTTTCACCCTGTTTCCTTTAATATTAACAACTTTGCAGAGAAACCAACCAGAGGAAAATGATCAAAACCAGGAAGTTAACACTGTTACCATATTTACTAAACTACAGACTTAAATTTCATCAACCCCTTCTACAGACTTAAATTTCATCAACCCCTTCCTACCACATCTTTTTCCCACATTGCTTTGAGTTCTGTTCTTCATCTCCTTAGGACTTTGACACTTGATGTGAATACCAATCAGTTATTTTATGTCTCTCAATTTGGGATAGTACCTGGTTTTCTTAAGATTAGATCAAAGTTATGCCTTTCTGACGTGAATTCCCCAGAAGGGAGGTCACAGTTTTCTCCGTGTGTCATCAGGGAAGTATGTGGTGTTGCTTGTGTTATCACTGGTGAGGTTAACCTTGATTGTTTGATTAAGGTGGTGTTTGTCAAGTTTCTCCACTGACTTTAGTTTCTGTAAGCAGAATCTTGCCTGCAAAAATTATTACTGTGGAGTTTGTCTGATGATGATTTTGTGCTCTGTTTATTACTTACATATGTATTATTTGGAATTGTTCTGTAAGAAAGAGTTAACACTTTCCCCCATTTACTTATGCATTCAGTTGTTTGTTTATATCAATATGGGCATATGGACATTTACTATATTTTGCTAGTGATAATCCAATATTATCCTTTTTTATTTTGTTGCTTAAATCACCCTAACTTTTGTTATTCAGACTCCTTCAGGCTTTGGTTATTAGAACTCCTGTAGTCTTTTGATATGCCCCCATCTGTAATGAATTTTTCTTTCTTTCTTTTTCTTTCTTTCTTTCTTTCTTTCTTTCTTTCTTTCTTTCTCTCTCTCTCTCTCTCTCTCTCTCTCTCTCTCTCTCTCTCTCTCTCTCTCTCTTTCTTTCTTTCTTCTTTCTTTCTCTTTTTTTCCTTTTTCTTTTTTTTTGGTACCAGGGGCCAAACTCACAACTTCACACCTGCCAGGCAGGCACTTAGGCCACTGAACTAAATCCCCGGCCCTATTTTTTGAGACAGGGTCTCACTATGCAGCTCAGGTTGGCCTTGAACTCACTTTGTAGCCCAGACTGGTCTGGAACTCACAACAATCCTCTTGCCTCAGCCTCCCAAGTGCTGGGATTAAAGACATGCACCACCACGCCAGGCTGAATTTGTACTTTTTCTATCACAGTCCTGGAACCAACAACTTCTCCACACAGACTGATATCTTTCATGGAAGAATGGTGTTTGAAACCATGGTTTCACTGCAAGGTGTGCTTATTGTTACAATAGGTGATTGCTCCAGGACCCCTCAACAAACAAATCTGAGAAATACATGTTTGTGTTCGTTCACATGTTTATTTAAAAATGTATGATTTACCAGGCCTTCATATCCATGTACACATTGGGTTCTTTATAGCTTAAGTAGTTTTTAATCAAAGAAAGGACATAAAGGCCAATTTTGATTGCTTTAAGAAGTTTTATTACCTATAATTACTTTGATGAGGCTATCTCTAAATGACTGCTAGGGAGAAAGGCAACTGTTTTTTCCAGGATGTTTTAACTCTCTTTTTCTTTTAAGGGGCACTGTGTTAATTCTGTTATACAGAGAGCTCTGATGGATATTAATGGGGACAGTTTTATCAGGTTTGCAAATTAGCAGAAGTGAGATTATTCAATGATATGATGTGATAACTGTTAAAATAAGATTAAAGACCAGATACTGTAAACTGCACTTTAGGTTCATTTCTCTACACATTCTGTAAAGCAGTATTTGAATATTTTAGAGACATATATTTGAGTATGTATACAAGCATGTAATTGTTTATAAAATTGAGAAAATACCATACATACTACTTTATATAGTGATTTAAAAGTATAATGTATTCTAATTTTTAAGACATTATTAGTTTTCCATGATTTTATTTTATTTTATATTTTTGAGGCAGGATCTCACTATGTAGTGCAGGGTGCAGGCTGGCCTTGAGCTCACATATGTAGCCCAGGCTGGCCTTGAACTCATGGTGATCCCCCTGCCTTAGCCTCCCAGGTGCTGGGATTACAGGTGTGCACCACCACACCCAGGTCTTCCATGATTTTAAATGGCAATACGATTTTAAAATACTTATTATTTGATCAATTAATAATTTTTCATTGTTATTTTAATATGTTCTACTTTTTTATTTTAAAAACCAAAAAGGATAAAAAGGACACAAAATTAAAAAATAGAAATCAACACTTGTTAATATATTGGATATTGTTATCTTGAATTCTATTTTCTTAGTAAGGTATAAAATATGTAAATTGATTATATCCATGAACTATTTGTTTATGCGCTCTCTTCAATGTTTACATATTTTTAAACGGATTGTGAGAGCTCTTTATATATTCTAGAAATTTATTAATTTATTTAGAAGATATTTTAAATATCTACATTTGCTAGATACTGTGTCAAGGAAAAGCAAGGACAAGCAAGACTAATATGATACTTTTGTTATGACTGTCTAACGAGGAATACTAGCTCTTTTTAGCAATATAACTTGCAATTTTTTTTTTTTTTTCGCGGCACCGGGGATCGAACTCACAGCCTCACGCACGCCAGACAGGCGCTTAAGCTGCTGAGCCAAACTCCCAGCCCTAGTTTTTTTTGAGGCAGGGTCGCACTATGTAGCTCAGGCCGGCCTTGCGCTCACGTTGTAGCCCAAGTAGGTCTCGGACTCACAACGCTCCGCCTACCTCAGCCTCCAGTGTGCTGGGATTAAAGGCGTGCACCACCACGCCCGGCTAACTTGCAAATATTTTTAACCAGTTTGTCACTTGTTTTTCAACTTTGCTTATGGTGTTTTTGATGTATAGAATTTTAAAATATTTACAGAGTGAAATCATCACTCTGTAAATATTTTATTATTTCTAACTTTGATTTTATGCTTTTTCTATTAAGGTCAGGCGTTTATGTATGACTTTTGGTTCTTTTATAGCCCAAATCAACTGTGTATACCTATGATTAATTTGGATATAGGTTATAAAATGAGAATGTTTACTTATTAATTTCTAAAATAGTTTCCCCAGAGCCATTTGCTTGATTATTCATTATTTCTTTATTCTCTACTCTGAATGCTTCCTTTATATAAACCATATTATGTGTAACTGAGTTTTCTAATCTGTTTCATTGCCTAGTCCTTTCTTTGTTTGTTGCTTTTTGTGTTGTGGGGAATCAAACTCAGTGCTTCACTCATGCTAGGCAACTCTCTACCACTGAGCTATATCGCTGCCCCTACCATAATGTTTTAGTGATTTCAGTTTCATGATATATTTCATTATCTGCTAGAGTCTTATCATTTTTATTCTTTGCATCTCTGCTATTCTCATGTGATTATTCTTTCAATATGACTTTTTACAAATTGGGTTGAATTCTGTAGTTAGTCTTTTTTATGCATTTCCCAGAAAACCTTATCTTTATCTAAATTATAGACATTTAAAAATTCCCCTATACTTTAAATTTTATTGTTATTGTAATTACAATATATTTGTTACTATTTTTAAACAGTCATAATTGATAAATAGGCCAACCAATTCCTTGTTGTATATGTATTTTATTATGCTTTTAAAAGCTCTGTTTTAAGTTTTCTTGCCTTTTTTTCCCAGGTAGAAAACTATGACATTTAATGAAGAATTTTACAATTTCCTCTGTTTATCTATCAGTCAGTTCTCTTTATGTCTTCTTGTATTGGAAGAACTTTCAGAAATGTTAAATAATGATGTGGGTGAGTCATGTGCACTCTTGTCATGTTCTTGCTGTGAAAATCTCTGTAGTATCATCATAAAGTATGAGACTGTGTATCAGGCTGTGGTATTTTCTATTGTGATAAGATGTACTTTATTCCTATTTTATTAGAAGTTTAAAAAATATTATCAAGAATAGATGGTAAATTTTATTGAATGTGATTTTAGCATCATGTGGTTTAATATTTTGATATATTGATATGATAAATTATTTAATAGACTTTCTCTACTATTGAATTATTCCTGCAATAAACTTTATCCTAGTCATGTGCATTTATTTAAATAGTGTTAGAATTAATTTCCTACTGTTTCATTTAGAATTTGTAACCTATATTTTAAATGAGGTTGAACTGTTGTTTCTTTTTTCTCTGTTTTGAAAAGGATTTTTTTCATTTAACACATTTTTTGATTGATTAGGCATTTCTACCATGCAACAAGTCTTTTTAAAAAATTTTAAAATGAAAAAAGAATAAAAATGATGATGCACAATTTCAAAACAAAATAATAGGAGATTAATAATGGTTAATATATTGCTTATTGTTATCTTCAAAGTAGTTGTTCAGATTACAAGATATAGGCATGAAAAAAATCAAACAATGAAAGCATAAACTATTCTGTTTGATGAACTAACAGAGATTAGTAGTACAGTTATTTATCTTGTATATATATATATATATATATTATGAATATATATACAGACATGTAATCTTCTCCCTTCTTTCTTTTCTTCTTTCCCAACCCAATTGTTCATTCCTTTTGAGCAGTTCCTTTCCCTTTCATGTTCACAATATCTATTGTACATTTTGTATCTTATTTACTCTTTCAGTTTTTACACTAGGGAGACAATATGATATTTACATATGCAAGCTTGATTTATTTCTAGTTACACCCATTTACCTACAAAAGCTTCAAGTTTATCTTTCTTTATAGCTGAGTAGTACTCCACTGTATAAAAATACCACTTATTATTTTTATCCATTTCCCAGTTGATGGGCATTTGGGTTGATTCCAAGACTGAGCTATTACAAACTGTGCTGCTATAAACATGGGTTCACATATATTGCTCTGGTATGGTGTTTTCAATTCTTCTGGGAAAATAACCTAGACGGGAAATAGCTGAATCAAATGGGACCTCCAATCCTAGTTTTTCAAGGAATCTCCACACTGATTTCCACAGTGGTTGTACCAGTGTATACTCTCACCAACAGTGGGGAAGGATTTCTTTTTCCCTACAGTGCCATTGGCATTTGTTATTGGTCGATTTCTTAATGATTGCCATTCTTTCAGCAGTGAGATGGAATCTCAGTGTTGTTTTAATTTGCGTTTCTCAAATGGCCAGTGATGTTGAACATTTCTTCATGTATTTATTTGCCATTTGTATTTCTTCATCTGAGAAGTGTGTGTTCATCTCAGATGCCCATTTTTGGCTTGGGTCTTTGAATTTAGGAGACCTTATATTTTTCAATTTTTTGTATGTTCTGGATATAAGTCCTTTGTCTGAGGACAGATGGCTAAAGTTGTTTTCCATTCTGTGGGTTTTCTTTTCACTCTATTGGTGATTCCTTTGGATATGCAAAAACTTTTTAATAAGATGAGACCCCAGTTGTTGATGTTTTGAAGTACTTCTCATGCAGTTTGAACCCTTTGCCTACCCCTATGTCTTTAAGATTTCTACTATCATGTCTTCTAGTAGATTTAGTGTTTCTGTTTTAATATTTAGATCTTTGATTCATTTTGACTTTAGTTTAGTGTGTGGTGCTAGACATGGGTCTAGTTTTAGTCTTCAGCATGTGAAAAGCCAATTTTCCCAGCACCACTTATTAAAGAGGCTATCTTCCAGTGAACGTGTTTGGTCCCTTTGTCAAAGATAAGGTGGCTGAGTGTGTTTGTAGTTGTGTATGCATCTTCTAATCTGTTCTATTGATCCTCAGGTCTGTTTTTCGCCAGTACAGTGCTGATTTTATAACAGTAGGTTTGTAGTATAATTTCAAGTCTGGGATTCTGATATCTCCTGCCTTTCCTTTGTTGCCCAGGATTGCCTTTGCTATTCTAGATCAAAATATTTTTTTAAAAAATCAAATTTATTGGAGCACAATGTGTTTAGAACAAACTCCTCCAGTGTAAGTGTACTGGTTGATGAATTTTATGTATACTCATATTACCTCCACACACTCAAGATATGGAGTATTTTCATCACCACAAGAAGTTCCTTCATGTTCCTTAGCAGTAGTTGTCAACCTTTGGTACTAGGCAAAAGTTGATGTGATTAATGCCCCTATAGATTGGTGTAAATTTTCTAAAACTCCATAAAATGGAATCAATACAGTATAAACTCTGTGTCTATGTTCATTCGCCGAGCATGTTTATGAAATTCATGCACATGTTCTATGTAACAGTAATTTATTTCTTTTAATTGCTGAGGAATAATCCACTAAATGGATATATTATAATGTGTTTATTTATTGTTCTGTTGGTAGACATTTGGGTTGCTTGCAATTTGGAGGCAATTATGAAGAAAGCTTCTATGAATATTTCTGTACAGGTATTTATGGAATTACATAATTTAGTTTCTTTTGGGTAAATGTCTAGAAGCAGGATTTCTGGGTCATATGTTAATTACATGTTCAACTTCATTAAACATTTTAAAATGTTTCCTGCAGTGTTTGTAGCATTTTGTATTCCCACCAGCAAAGTATGAGAATGTCTATTGCCCCACATCCTTGCCAACACTTGGTATTGTAAGTCTTTTTAATTGTAACCATTCCAGTGGGTACATAGCTGTATTTCATTACAGCTATACTGTGCATTTCTTTAAAGACCAGAAATATGCAGCTATTTTTCATCGGCTTATTGACCAGTCATTTATTTTCTTTTCTGAAGTATTGTTCAGCTCAGTGCCTTATTTTTAATTGTGTCCTTTATCTTCTTACTAAATTATAAGCATTCATTATATATTTTGGATATCAGTTGTTTGTTAGATATATAACTTGCAAACTTTTTTTTTCTGAGCCTGTGGCTTGCATTTCCATTTTCTTAATGAAGTCCTCAGAGGAATAGAAATTTTAAACTTGATTAGGTCACATTTATTGATTTTTCTCTTAAGTTTTCTTCTTTATGAGTCCTTTAAGATATCCTTTCCTACTCCAAAGTTGTGAGGATAATTCTGCTGTACATTCTTTAGTAAGACAGCTTTTGCTTTTATACTTAAGTATATATCCATTTCAAGTAGATTTTAAAAAAATTTCTGACATTTTATTATCTTATTCCATTTAAAAAATTTTTTATTTTAAAAAACAAAGCAGAAAAAGGGGTAGAAATAATACAGAATTAAAAAAAAACAGTAAGAAATCAATACCAGTTAATATATTTCTTATCCCATTTTTAATTAAGGGTATTGCTACATTTTTTTTTTCTTTTTGTGACAGGGTCTCATTATGCAGTTCAGGCTGGCCCTGGGATCACTTTGTAGCCCAGGCTGGTCTTGAACTTGCAACAATCCTTCTGCCTCAACCTCCTGAGTGCTGGGATTACAGGAGTGTACCACCACACCAGACTTGGGTATTGCTACATTTTAGGTATACATAGTAATCACATTCATCTTATGAAATTTGCACCTGTACATGATATAACTTGATTCTTTTTTTCCCGTTTCTCTACCCTACCTTCAACTGCTCTTCCTCTCCTTATTTACAAAAGCTTTGTTTCTATGTTTTCTTCTTTTCTCATTTTATTTCTTTTCCCTTCTTCCATTTCTACCTCCCCTCTACCTAGTTCCCTGTCCCATTTGAACATTTTCTTCCACTTTCACAATTTCTAGTATACATTTTGATCTGTATTTACACTTTCGGTTTTTCACACTAGAGAAACAATGTGGTATTTACACGTGTGTCTGATTTATTTTGCTTAAAAGTATGGCCTCAAGGTACATCTATTTGCCTAAATATTTTGCCAGCTATTTCTCAAAGGACTTATATCTAGAATATATAAAGAACTAAGAAAAATTCAAACACCCAAATTTAAGACCCAATCCAAAAATGGAAATCTGAAATGAATAGACACTTCTCAGATGAAGTAGAAACAGTAAATAAATACATAAAAAAATGTTCAACATCACTGGTCATTCAAGAGATGCAAATTAAAACAATGCTGAGCTTCCATCTCACTCCAGAAAGACAAATGCTAGTGGGGCTATGGAGAAAAAGGAAACCATCTCCACTGTTGGTGCGAGTGTAGACTGGTTCAATCGCTGTGGAAGTCAATGTGGACATTCTCCAAAAAACTAGAACTAGAGTTTCCATGTGACCCTGCTACTCCTCTTCTCCTTGAAGTCAGTTCAGCACTTATTGACTATCGAAAAATATTTCCAGCTAGCAGTTTCCCAATGGGCATGGATGTGCCCTCTAGCTATTCCTCTTTTATTCAACTCTCTCTCACATCCCTTTCTGCAGCCAATAGTGAGCCTCTCTGTTCTGGAACATGTGAAGATCTATCTTGTCTTGCAGCCTCCCTGGTCACTGTACTTATGCTTTCCCTGGCTTTTTGTATGACTGGTCCTAGTTTGACATCACCTTCGCAGAGAGGTTCCTTGACCATCTCCATCAAAACATCTTTAACCTGCTGATCTATATTTTGCTTAGTTATTGTGTATCCCTCTACACTGCTCCATGGGAGCTAGGCCAAGTCTGGCAGCTCAACTCTTTACCTCTAGTACTAGGAACACCTAATCAGCCCTCAGAACTGTGTGGTGTCAATGCAGGATTGGGTGAATGAGGAATAGATGAGGGAGCTTGCCGAGTGTAAGTTTTCCCTCTCTAAGGAAGAGGCTTGCGGGGATGAGGTGAAAGCTTGAGATGATGTTCATACTTCTAATCCCTGTGCCTGGCACATAGGAACTCAATAAGTGGAGTATCAGAGATGCTAAGTTAAAGCTTCAAAAGGGACATGAGGATACAGTACACAGCACGATGAGCATTAAGATAGGTCTATTGAAATTTCACAGGCTAACCATATGTACTGAACCTCTAAAAATGCCAAGCAGTGAAGATTCTGAAATTGTTTGGGATGATTTCTTTAAAGATGCTTGCACCTTCTCTCTTCTCTAGGTTTTATTAGGAGACAAAATGGGTTGTGGCTAATGACATTCAGTTCTAGCTTCCTCTTCCTGAAAAATCCCTCTTTTCTCTTGTAGGTTCTGCCTGCAGACTCACCATCCCCGCTTGGAGCTCTAATTTATGGCAGTAAATCTGACAAAAGGCAGGTTCCCTAGTTGGGGAGTAACTCTTTATACTAAAACAAGTCACTTATAACCCATGTGTAGTGCACATTGAATCTGTGTGATCCAGTGAGGAAGAAGCAGCTTAATCTTTTCCTGAGCATCTAGGTCGGGGAGGACGGTGCTCAGACCACCTCTGACAGTCCCAAAGTGGATTCTGTCTCACTCAAACAATTTTATGCTCATGACGGGCTTTCTTTCTTTCTTTCTTTCTTTCTTTCTTTCTTTCTTTCTTTCTTTCTTTCTCTCTTTTCTTTTTTTCCTTCATTGTACCCGTCTCATGCCTCTGGTCCCAGCTCACTTACCTCTTTGTTTATGTATCCATCTTTATTGATGTCATACAAATTAAACGTCCACCTTAGTTTCTCATGGACTGTTCCTCTCAGTAAAATTGACAGAGCAGTTACAAAATCCTAAGAGGCAGAAAAGGCAGGAGTGACATTAACCACCAAGCTGCTCTGTAGGGAGAAGCTAGGTCTTTGGGTCACACTCTTGGGTGCTTTTGCAGAATGGTGTCTCCCATTCCTTTTGTTAGTCTAAAGCATATGGCCAAACTCCACAGAAAGCTCCTGCCTTCCATGGCATAAAGAAAGTGTCTCCTTGAAGAAGCATGGAGCTCTTTGTGTGCAGACATTGCCAGACACAGTTAAGTACAGCCTCCTCTGTTCCTGCTTAATCCCAAGGGTGCAATGATTTGCTTCTCATATGCATGGCCATATATTCTACTGGCTACACGAACACATTGCCTGCATTCAAATCCTGCCTTGACCACTTCCTAGCTCTTTGACCTTGTGAAAGTTACTCAGTCTCTCTTTGCCTTACTTTCCTCTCCCGTAAAATGGTAATAAATAATGCAACCCTACCTTATAGGGTTATTATGAAGATTAAATGAGTTAATAAATGCAAACTACTATGTCCAGAGGCTGCCTCTTGGTAGGCAGTATACAAGTGAACCCTTAAACTGCTCATATTTAGTCCCCTGAGTCCCTGAGTACTTGGAGGGCAGAGGAAGTTGCTGTATCTCTCTATCATCAGGAAGTGTTTATTAAATGGATAAAGTCTTTTTGTCATGACCAAGAGGATTCAGCCTTCCCCTAGGACCCTGAAATTTAGAGGCAGAGTCAGTGTGGAACCAGGGGACTCCCAGAGTGGACCCAGGAGATGGCATACCTCGAACTTCACGGAGCCTGTCTGGGTGGTGTCAAAGGCATTGAAGAGGTAATGGGCATAGGTGCTGGCATCTGTAAGGCAGAAAGGGCAGAACAGGTGAGGGTTGCTGATGCCCCATGGTTTGGTGGGGGAGGATGACTTAAAAACAGAGGCAGGGTTTTGACCAGACAGAGGAGAGGGGGAGAGAAAGGAGAAAATTATGGAGGCCCCTGGGGTTACTCACCCTCTGGGGTTTAGGTGGGAAGTTATTTCTAGCAGGAGGTGAGACAAGCCCTTTCCCTTATATGCAGCCATCTGGAGAGAATGGCTGTGCTACCTGTGTATGTGTGTGAGCTCTGGTGGATGAGTGACCGGGTGACAGTGCAAGGCCATGGAACGAGCATTTACTCTGGAGCAGAGACCTCAGCTTGAGTCTCAGCTCTACGCCTGCAGGGCATCTAATGCAACCTCTCTGAGCTTCCCTTTCCATTTCTGTATATAGCAAGACCTATGTCTTGAAATTTTTGTAGAGTATGTTAAGGTCGTGCCTGCTACATACTGAAAATTCAATAAAGAACGGCTCAAAAGAACTCAGTAAACCGTAATTCTGGTACCTGCATGAGACAAAGCTGCTTCCCCCACCTTGAGCAGGGGCCCTGCACTGGGAACCACTCCCAGGGATGCACCTGTCGGCTGCTGAAGAGGTCCAACTTAGACAGGGCCTGAGAAATGCTTGGGACACTTGCAACTTTAGGAGTCAGGTAAGGAGTTTGACAGCAGATGGCCCCTGGGTACATGATGGAAGATGGCACATAACACCTGGAGGTCACAGAAGAAGTCACTGGTGAGGCGCACAGCCTCTGGGCTAGAGCTGATTCACACTGGAGTCAGGCAGACAGCAGAGCAGGTACTGTGGACTCAGTCCACTGGCTGGCCTGTCCTTATAAGTACAGCATCATGCTCCTTACATCTTTTTGGATTCATTTTTATAGTCTCTCATATTTGCTAAAGTCCTTTTTCAACATTCCAGCTTGTCTGAGGTGTTTTAAGGGAAAGAATGGGAAGTATTTGGTACAATCGAGGAGCCAATGTGGCAAAGTTTTGCTCAGGACACTTACTGGAGCTATCTCAGTCTGCCCTGTACTAGCTGTGTGATCTTGAGTAAGTTGCTTAATGTCTCTGAAATTCAGTTGCTTCTTCTGGGATCATAATGCTTGCTTTCTAGAGTTTTTACGAGATTTTGTAATATTGCATTATCAATCTTTCCTTCCTTCCCAAGCGAGTCTATTTTCATAGCGATTTTCTGCTAAAGCTTTGGAGAATTCCATAGCTTATAATAAGGGAGATCTCTTGCTGTGAGTTCTCCCCCTACCTTGAAGGGGAGGCAGATAAAAAAAGGAAGAGTGCACTTGGAGGAAGAGAAGGCTGTTCACTAGAGAGAGCTGCGAGGGTCTTTGCCCAAGTCCGACTTACCTCCATGAGGAAAAAACTGAGCGTAGATCTGCTTGAATGTTTCTTCATTGACTGCACCACTGGGGCACTCCTGTGGGAAGGGAGAGAGAAAGAGTCATGGGAGGTATCTGGAGGCCACTCCAGGGACAGTGGATGGGACCCAATCCTGGGTCTAGGGTTCCTTGTGATCCTTGTGAGCAGGGACTGGGCAAGAAACTGCATTTCTGTGTCTCCAAGGTGGGAATCTGGGAGGGGACTCCACCATAGGACTGAAGCTGCTTAGAAACATGGGGAGATGTCATCAGAGAAGGGACCCTTGAGCTGGAAAGAATTTTGGATTTAAGATTAGAAGATCTGGGGTAAGCCGCTTCTAAGCTTTGTGACTCCAGCTAAGTCAGTTTCTGATCCTTAGAAACTTTACCTGTAGAACGGGGTTCAGAATACCTTCCCAGCAATTCCCAGGAATTCAATATATCAATCTTTGTTATGTGTTGCCAAGCTCACAGTAGATGCCAAGCAATGCTGAGTTGTTCTCTTTTCTGGATGTTGTTTCCTCTCAGCCCAGTGCCCAAGGGCAACCTTCCCACCCAGCTTCCCAGGGCTATCACTGCCTCTTCAAGATGAGAAGGAAAGAAGCCCTAATGGTAGCAAGCCAGGCACATGAAAGGCACAGCTGAAGCTGTGGGAGAAGGCAGGCACATCCCAGAGTTTGTCAGATGACTTCCAAGATAGGCATGAATCCTGACCAGCCTGCACCTTGGGGAACAGAGACCACAGTCACTTTGGAATTGACCAAACTCTACCTGAAGGCTGTGAGGGGTATAATCAGAAGCACCTCTATCCCCCCTCCAAGTATTTTGGAATATAACTGTTATGAGATTTAAGCTTAAAAAATTCAACATCTGAGGGTTCACAAAGTGGTCTGAGAAGGCAGAGATGTACTCATGGATATGAAGCAACTGCTAACTCCCAGTCCTCCGAGTCTGCCTTCGAGTTTAACTTGGCTTCCTCTGTAATGCACAGGAATGGAAGGTCCCAGCAAGAGGAGTGTCTGGCTGCTCTCTTCTATTTTCATGGTGAACTAATGCAGTGGCCATTCAGGGTTACACATTAGACTATGTGAGTCAGTTGAGATGAATCTTACCGTTTTGGAGGTACCAACCTGATTGAAAGTGTGAATGTGTTAATTTCAGGCTGGCTCCTGCACCCGGGCAAATTCTCCAAAGTCACATCATCCTGTGAAGGTTCTGTGTAGTGGGCTAGTTTTCTGTCCACCAAGGTGGCGTCATCCCTGATCTAGAGCCCTGCTTTCTCACCAAGTGATCTTGCTCTTAAGTCTCCTTTATAGAGCTGGCCTTCTGTATACAACTACATAGCTGGGAAGCTTCCTTAGGAACTCCCTCTGCATTTGGGAGAGTTTCGCTCCCAGTGGGAAATCCCACTGGAGTGAGAGCCTATGTGGGTCTTACATTTTTGAAGCCACGATAAAGGACTTGCAGCTCTCTCTTGGTGAAGTTGGTCTGGGCCTCAAGTTGCTCCAGTCCCTCAGGTCGGTGGCAAACCATGGTCATCTCCAGCTCATCTTCAATCTTATCTGGAACCAGAGGAGATGGCATTGGAGTGTGACCGTAGGCACTTTGGCCCGACTACAGTCTGGGCTATTAAAGAAGTGGTATCATGACCTATGACACAGGGTGTTGGGCTGCGGCTACAATGCAGGTGACCTTCTGCCTCGGACTTCTCTCTCCTGCCCAGTCTCTGTCTTGAGATCTGCCCATTCTCTTACTCTAGTTGTGACAGACACCCAAAGAGAGAAAAGTCACCATCTGAGATATGTGCAGAAATGCTCAAAACATATCTATATGGAAACATTTTTTCTTTCTAAACATCCTCTTTACATATTCAAATTACTTCTCACTGAATCTCCTGAATATGCAAACATAGTTCCACGAGCAGAACAAGAAAGATGCTCAAAACAGCAAAGGAGAACAAATCTATTAAAAACAGTAAGCTCTCATCATTAGCATGACTTAGTAAAAAGTTCAAATTATGGGATGTTAAATATTAACTTAAAAAATCTGAATGGTGGCCTGCGGATATAGCTCAGTGATAGACCACTTGTGTAGCATACACAAGGCCCTGGGTTTAAACCCCAGCACCACAAATTCAACAAAAATCTCAATGCATTTTATAGTATATTATTTGTAACATCTTCCAGATGTCCTTAAATATTAGGAAAATGACGTCAATGGGGGCTACTTTGTATAAGTAAAACTTTTAAGGCATTTAAAGGACTTTAGCAACAGTTGGAAGCAGTAGTTTAACTGTGTCTCTCATAGGTACTACAATGTGATATTGCAGTAATTGTTTAGAAAGTATCCATCAATTGGAGCAAGAAATCTGCCCATCTTTGATTGAAGGATCACAAAGTTCACAAATCAGTGATATGTTCAATGTTTTATCATCACAGAGGGATAACTGAGTGCTTTCCTTTGGACCCTACCAGAATGTTTTCAAATTTATTGCAACCAAGAATAAATTGCCATCTGTTATGGTTTATACCTAAATGTCCCCACAAATCCTCATGGGATCATAAGTGAGGCTTTGGGGAGGTGACTGGATCGTGGGGGCACGATGCTTAGGAGTGAATTAGTCCACTGATGAGTTTATAACTAAATGTGACTTGGGAGGTGAAGTCCGATTGGAGGAGGTGGTCACTGGGAGAATGACCTGGAAGAGTCTATCTCCCTCCTTCCTCCCTGGATTTCTCTATCTGCTTCCTGTGGCCCTGCCAGGAACTGTGTGTCCTCAGTCAGCCTCTCTGCCCTCCTTCCCTGGCTTGGAGCCAGCCGGCTAAGTACTGAAACCTCTAAAAACTGTGAGGCAAAATAAACCTTTCCTCCTTTAAGCTGTGTGTGTCAGGTATTGTGTTCCAGTGATGAGGAAAGTGATTAAGGCACCATCTAACCTTCTCTGTCTGTTACTCTCATGGAGACAATATCAGATCCATACACTGAACAATTCTAAGTCTGGGCTTGCAAAATGCTGCTGAGATGGGCAGGCTATTGGGAACAGACACACACCATGTCTCACTCCATGAGGAGTGAAAGGAAGGACAGCCTGCGTGTCCACAGTGGAGAACAGGGTGAGCAGGTACATTAAATTTATGCATTTCTCTAATCAGGAGTTGGTTTCTTTTTGCCAGAATTTCTCTGCCATTTTCTCTTTCTCTTTTGAAACCTTGATCCTAATATGAAAGGAATCCATTAAAATAAGTTTGTATCTTGTACATATTCCCAAAAGCAATGGATATTTGGGAAAGGCTCCAATAACATGGTAACAATTCTGAATTGTTATCTTTCTTATTTGCTGGGCAACACATATCACCTTATCCTGCTGGGAGTAAGGCAGATGGTTCAGTATAAATAAGATACTCTGTTTATACAACATAGCGGCAAGTGGCCAATTTCCTCATAATTCTTACAGTGCCTTTAATTATTGCTGTGTTTTGTAGCTAGTGAGTTAAACAGCAATTACCTAAATACTGAAACATTTCTATGTAAATCAAAGGGCCAATCTCCAAAAGAAAAGAAAAAGCAAAAAAGGAAAAATTTCCACCTAAGTCTAACTCAGAAAGCTCACATGATGTGACAGTTAAACTTAGTTGTAAACTTGACAGGCTTGAGAGATGCCTAAGGAGTCACACACAGTTCTGGTATATCTAGGTGGGTCATGTAAATGTGACTTTGGGGTCTGTCTCCTGCTCCCCCCTCTCTGGTGCTCATTCTCTCCTCTGCTTTGTGGCCACCATGAACAAAGCAGCTTTCCTCTGCTACCTCCTGCCATGAAGTTTCTGCCTTGTAGTTAGCCAGACATAGACTGAACCCTCTGGAACTGTGAGCTAAATGAAACCTTCCTTTCTTTAAGTTGCGAGTGTTGGGTACTTGGTCTCAGAAGTGGGAAAATTGACTAATGTACATATAATTTATGGATATTTAAAAACAATTTTAAAATAGAAAATAATAGTTGGTTTAAATCTCCTAGCATTAGATCAAAGGCACATTAATAAAAATGCATATACATTTAACTATGCATATATTCCACAAATCTTCATAAGGAGCTGTGGAGGTCCTTGTATTCCTTCTATTGGTCCTCAAGGATTTTCTGCGTGCTGCCTAGGTGACTCCAATAAAGGAATAATAAGAAGTAAAAATCATATTAAAATATAAATAAGCAAAAGGAAATATTTATTATTGGATGAGATGATGTATATTTGAAAGTGTCCAGTTTACCTGTTGAGGTTTATCTTATTCTGAAACATGAAATATTTTTATAAGGACATTCTGGTTTTTGTTATTCCTGACAAGCTCAGGGAATTTTTTTTTTTTTTCTTTTTTGCAGAAGCTTGAAAGAATCTTTCTGATTCAGAAACAACACTTGCTTCCCATCTTTATTAAAATATACTAAGTAATTATGGAAATTTCAACTTTTAGTCATTTCATTAAATTGGAACTGGACTCTATAATAAATGATTTGCTTGCTATCAGGGCAGCAGGATCAATTTTCATATCAGATGGATTTTATGGTACTGGAATATTTGAATTTTGATGGCCAAGCTTTTGTTTTTATTTTGCTTTTTCATTATCTGGTAAATGTCTGTCTGTGACATCAGTGATAGAAGGAAATTAGCACCAGTGGGGTCAAGACACTGGGAAATAGTCTGCCTGTGGATATTAGAGGCCTAAATCAGTACCTTATAATAAAAACACAATACAGTATACACATAAATATAAGCAAAAATTTCATGAAATAATTCTGTGTCTCACTAATGCGAGATGTACTGTATTCTCACATGTATTACTGTGTGAACTTGTGCTGGTAGTGACCATCACGAACCACGACTTTTATTTGGAAAATACTGATTTAACTGGTCTACAGCTGTGGCAACCTTCTTGGGGTGCTCGCAGGTGGGCGTTCCCTTGTTCCATACTGGCCCTCCCTTCCCTTTCTTTGTAGCTTCATGGTTTTGGCCACTGTAAATATATTCAGAAGGAATTTCAGGAGAGGCTACATTAGTTTTCACATCCTGCTTATCGTCCCTCAGAAATTTCTTGATGTTGCCCAGGGAATCCCAGTAAAGAGAGGAGGCTGGCCCAACTCCCTGACAGGAGGAGAAGAAAACAGAATTAAAACATGGGAATCTTCCTTGACAGTTTCTTCTGAGAGTTATTAGGAGTCCTCAGTGCCAAATGTTGCTTGTTATTATTATTTTCATTATTTAAAAAATTGATGAATCAGTTACTAAGTCTGATTTAGTTTGGATGATATAGATTAAAATTAGTCTAAAGATTCAATACTATGGAAATTATTACATTATGCATTAGGAATCACTTAGAATGACTTCTCTTTACAAAGTACTTTAAAATGTCCATAAAGTGCTTCCATGCAATTTTGTGTATGCGCTAGGAAAAGGGAGGATTATTGTCCTCCCCATCTGATAGAAGACAATTATCCTAACAGATGAAGTGATTTTATAACTATGAGTGACTCACAAAGTGACGAATCTTTACCACTAGAGATAAATGTGAAATAGAACAATCAATTTTAGAGGGTGCTGTACCAGAAATTCCCAGATGGAATAGTAGATGATTCAGACTAATTGGTTCTTAAAGTTTTAGAATTCCAGACTATTCTAAGTGTGGAATGAAGGCTTTTTGACTTTCTCAGAATTAAAAAAAAAACATGAATAATAATAATAATGCTGTACTTTCACTGACTTCTTTTAAACACATGGAGTCCATGCTAATGACTTGCTAGTGTAGAGATAGATATCTTTCAAAGTTTCATTGACTGGTGTTGTGCAAATGTTAGGTCATATAAGAAATGAGTGACAAAGCTGGACCTCAAATCCAGCCAGACCAGGCCTCCTCCATCATCAGATCTGGCTTCCACGTGCCTTCAGTGGCTTCTGCTTCCCTTGAGTGCCAACTGCAAATTGGTTCGTAAACAGCCTCACAGTGATCTTCCTATCAAGCAGGAGCGGTGTACAAGTAAGGCCCTTCAACTGGGCAGTGGAAGGACCCAAGCCTTTGATCTTCTTCCCACTGAGGTGTTTCCTCTGCTGGGCTCATGCCCAAAGACTACGATCATATCCTTCTCCCTAGACTGGAAAGTAATTTCATCAGTACAGTGTCTCTGGGTTGGATTAATACTCACTCATTTATGGGTAGTTCGGAGGTTATGAAATGGTGACCCTTAGTCTAAACATGGTCTAAGGATTGGTGTTGGTAAAACACATTTTAAAAACTACTTGGCAATGTTTAATGATAAGAGATTTATGTGCAAGTCTGGCTTTCTTACCTCTTGGAAAATGGGATTATTTGAAAACTCGGGCCCCAATTCACACAGGGAAACTGTCCACTAGAGCTGAGCATGGCTTGTTACCTCAGGCAGCCAGAGACTCCAGGGCTCCCTCTTGCTCTCTGGCTCTTTGAACTCATTTTTTTCCTGCCTGTCTGGCCTGAGAGTTGAGTTTTGGGTTCTTGATCATATTCACTTACTGTCTCACCTATCTATCTTTCTCCTACTTTATCCACATAATCTTTTTCCTTGTGATCTGTTTATTTCAATACATTCTGCTCTTTGTTGCACAAGGGACTTGAACCTTACCATAGGTAATAAATATAATAAGGTAAAAGCGTGTAATGAAAAACTATCTCAGAAAATATTGATTGGATTGGAGGTCAAGACCACAGGGAAAAACAGACTAGAAATTCTGGCCATTTGTTCTAAGTAATTACTTAGTTACTATACTTGAATGAATCAGCTCTGAGTTTTTATATAAGTCATTTTACTTCTGAAAGAAAAATATATCAATATTTTAGGATCCTCTAACTTATCTCTAAAAGAACACTCCAAACTATTTCTATGTAAGTGAAATTTCTTAACAAGGAGGGACAGAAAGCTGAGTGAGAAGACCAATTACAAAATATACACTTGATTCAGAAGCGCTTCCTTTGCAAGTAATGTGACCAAGCCAAGTTAGTTTAAGCTTTTTTACCTCTCTGATACTGGTAATACCACCAGGCGATGTCTAGGAAAAAGTAAGAAGACATTTTACCAAATCCATTCATAGAAAAAACAAAATACATTTCTGTTGTGAATGGAGAGGCCACTCTGAGGGTGTTCAGGTCACATCCAGCTTGACATATGCAAAGAGGTCTCTCATTAGCAGGGCAGGGGCTACCTCCCCATCCTTTCCCATGGTCGGACAGGCAAGAGCAATGGGTCACTTCTCAGTGACCTGACTCCCAGCAGGGCTCACTGAGCATGCCCTCAGCCATGCAGTCATGCAGCCCGAAGAGAGATGGGATGGTACGTGGCAGAGGATACATGGATGTGGATAGGTCTTTGGAAATGTCCACATGTTTGACTGAAGAGTGGCATAAGTTAGCCTACATGATGAAGAGATTCCACCACTAGCCCTCTCTGCTTCTTTGTGATTTGAAGTCACATATCTTGTAGGATGATTCATTTGTTCTCTCAACAACTGTCACCATTATCAATGAAATCTGTACTATGTATAAACTGGAGAATAAAGCAAGTTTCCTGCTCTCATGGAGCTTACAATCTACAAGTATTTGCTTTCTCTTCCCCCTTTTCTCTTTCCTCTTTTTCCATCTTAAACTTGATAAGTAACTCAGATGCAAAAAAGGAAAAGCATTATCGAAGATAAGAATTAGCACATTAGGATGTGTGGCAAATGAATGCAGTTCAAGTCCCTGTGATGCCATGTATAAAACACAAGACAAAACATCAGACCTAGAGAATTCCCATGGATAGTGGTTGGATAGGTCCAAAGCTCCGGGAAACTCTCCTTGATGCCTTCCTGTTGGCCTTTTCAAGTCTCTTTTGCGGTCAGCCTAAGTTTCCACTGTAGGATCTTATTGAATTTCCTCCTATCTTGCCAGCATCCCTGATCAACAGTGTGTAAAGCAGCTTAGCCACCATCAACAGTGTGTTTTAGCCCCTGCCCCCAACTCACAACTCCAGATCAGAACAGCTGATTCCCCTGCTCCTCCTAAAAGTAAAGTATATATAACTGGGTATCAACAGTCTTCTGATCTGTATTCCATGAGACAAACTTATTTTGCCAGATTTATAGTTGCCCTTTTGATTTCTCTGGTTAGGTGGTATTTATATTCATTCATTTATTTATTTTTACTAAGAGACTATATTTTAAAACAGTATTAGATTTACAGAAAAACTGCACAGAAAGTAAAGACAATTACCATATATCCACCCTCCTAGTTTCTATTATCAACATCTTGTATTGGTGTACTATACAGTATTTGCTATAAGCGATGAATTATTATCTGATGAACCAATATTGACATATTAATATTAATGGAAATTCATAGTTGGCATTAGAGTTCATCCTTTGAGTTGTACTGTTCTATGGATCTTGACAAACGCATAATGTCTTACATTCATTGTTACAATATCAAAGCATTTCATTGCCCTGAAAGTAGGTAGCATTTTCATAGAGATAGAAAATGAAATACAAAGAGAAATAGAGATAGATTTACAGATACAGATTGATTTTCTGTGGCATGCCAAGAATGTAGTAAGTATTGGAAATGTAGAAAGTATATGAAAAGACATAATGTTTATTTACCTACAGTTCTCAGACTAGAGGGAAGGCACATACTTAGACCAGGGATTGCAAACTCAAGTGCCAGTAGTTGTTGGCAGGGAATTTGGATGAGTATGATGATAGGTGCATGACCACAGAGAGTAGTGGGGACTGAGAACTGGGGCAATTGCCCCAAGAAAGGCAAGAGCTATTATTCACTCACTTGTTTTCATGCAGGAATTTAAATCCAGTGAATCCAGATAGTTAGATTTTTCAAGAGATTCTGTAATGTATTTTTAAATGTTAAATTAAAAATACAGTATGTGACAAACATGACTTACTGGTAGGTAGGATGGTATGGGCTGTTGGTCTTAACTTTTCACCAGCAAATCATTCCAAATCAACATGGATGTGGTTAAGAACTAGGGGAGGAGGAGGAGGAGGAGGAGGCGGAAGAGGAGGAGGAGAAGTTCTTAGTTGATGCCACCTGGATAACACAGACTGGAAGGAAGGGACATCAGAGAAAGTATGAAGGGAAGAGAGTAACTTAGTTGAGTCTTGAAGAATGAGAAGAAGGGACACCCTATACAAAGGTGCAGAAGCTGAAAGACCCAAAACAGTGGATTCGTTGGTAGCACAGTTGAACTCCTCTGAATACAAATGGAAGGATTTAAAAGTATCCTATCTGTTTGAAGTTATTGGAGTGCTAGCATGGTACCCTGCCTCAACACAGTGCAATCCCTGCCTGGATCAAGTTTATCTTCCTTTATTACCTTCCAGAAGTTGAAGACCCAACTAAATAGTTCATGTACTTTTTGCTCTAATTTTCAACATTCAGTGAAAAACTTTTAGGCATAGTAGGAAATAGGCATGTAGGACCAAGATAAAAAAAATACAATATAGTGGTAGATATATGGGTAATCTAGATACTTGACTGATCAGGCATGGGCTTCAAAATTATGGTAAGCACATGCTTGAGAACATATATAAAAAAGCTGGAGCAGTTCATCAAAGGATAAGAGTATGTACAAATAGTCAATCAAAATTCTAGAATTGAAAAATACATTATCCCAAATTATCAACCGAACAGACAGACTTAATTGCAAGTTAGAAATAGAGGAAGAGAAAATTAATGATTTGTTGGAAAGGTTAGCATAAAAATATACAGAAAGAGAGAGAGAGAGAGACAGACAGACAGACAGAGACAGAGAGAGAAATGGAAAATGAAAAAAAGAGCACAGTAGACATACAGGACATGATGAAAAATTCTAACATATATGTACAACTGGAGCCCCCTTAAAAGGGACAATAAAGAATGATGATGAAGGAGAGATTATAAACAAGACTTTGTTTAAAAATAAATGGGTAGGTAAAATATATGAAGCCACAAGTTTAAGAAGCACTCCAAATCCCAAACAGGATGAACACTAAAGATAATCATATGGAAAAACGTTGTGCTGAAATACAAAGACAGTCTTCCACACAAGAAAATGATCATCAGATAAAAGCCAAACCCTAATTAAATGTTTCTTGCAAGCATAAGGGCAAATAAAAAGTAAAAGTAAAATGATGGGAAGGGATATATTATGCATCACAAGTCAAGAAGAGCTGGGGTGTCTATGTTCTCATCAGACAAAGTAGGTTTTAAGATAAGAAACTTTGCTAAAAATGAAAGATTTTCATAATGTAGAATGGTCCATTAGCTCAGAAGACCTAACAATTCTAAATTAGTATATACTAACAGTATAGTTTCAAAATTCATATAAAACTAAACTGGAAAGAATTAAAAGGAGGAATAAGTTTGTAACCAGAACTGTAGAACCAGATTGTAGAACACCTCCCTCAGAAATTGTAAAACAAGCAGACAAAAAAAAAATCAATATGGAATGCAATATATTCAAGCAATATAATCAATGAACTTGGCCTCATTGGCACATATAAAATTCTGTACCCAGTAATCATAGCCTACTATACATTCTTTTCAAATATACATCAAAATTGACCATTTCCTGGGATATCAAGCCAATCTCAATAAAGTTTGGAAAATCAAAGTAATTCAGAATGCTTTTTTTCCAGACTGGAATGAAATAAGATATCAATAGCAAAAAAGAAAACTAGAAAGCCCTCACAGGTGTGGAAATTCGGCAGTATAGTGTAGTTGTAATTTCCAGGTAACCCATGTATCAAAACAGTATCATGGAAATACAGAAAGTGCTGTGAACTGAAAGAATGAAAATATGACATATCAAAACTTCTGGGATATTGTTAAAACTGTATTCACAGGGACATTTAGAAGAACTGCAAGTCATTTATATGACAATATGCACAAAAAGTGCAGAATGCTATGCTTCCTCATGAAAACCTATTTTTGGTATTTTCAGGGATTCATTATCTCCTAAACTCTGTTGGTTATAGTAGAAACTTTATTAGTAGTAGCATGCTAGTGTTTGAAAATGCCATCTTTTCTCTCCCAATAAATATGGTTGATTGATTTGTTCAACACCATCTTTTGATTGACAACTCCCTCAACATACCATAGTCAGGAGTGAAAAATCCTCATTGGAGCCTGCATGCAGCAGAGGGGGAAAAAGTACTCTTTGGTCTTTAAATCTTAAAGCTTAGATTCCTGGAGCTGAGGCCTGGAGATGAGTCAAAAATCCACTCAGACACATGCAGTGCACACAACTCATCAGCTCTGAATTTTATATACTTAACAATGAGTCCCAGGAGTGCTGAGCTGAGCCTGATAAAGATTTTCTGAGTGTTCCAGATATTTTTTCAGTCTTCTCAGTTCAATAAAACTCAAATCATGTTTTGCTCCAAGCATTTGTTCTCTTAATCTTGAAACCCCTCCTGCCCCTTTTAAGCAAAATTGAATTTATACATTTCTCATTCATTTACACCTTGGTCCTGAAAATGTACTGGAAAAACCGAGTTCTACAAAAAAAAAAAAAATCTTTGAGTGTTGCTACTTTTATTAGATAGATGGTTTTTAAGATCAAATGACTTGACAATTCTTCAATGTGGAGCTTATCTCACTATAATGCCCTTTCTCCTAAAGTGAGGGTGTTTTTAGGCTAGCATAGAGGTTGAAGTCTGTGGGGAGGGGAGTGTGAAATGTTCCTCACGTCTTCCTGGAGGATGAGCATCAAGTGTCAGAAATGAATTGTGAGAAACGTAATGCAATGAGTAATATAGTCTACAAACTCACTACACAGAATGTGACAAAAGTCGCAGTTCTGTTTGTAACATGACAGTGCCATGTCCATGTATTTTTTTTACCAAGATTGAAAAAACAAAGGTCTGGGAAAAGATTTATCTAGATTTCAGGGTTGGGGAAAAAAGAACCCTAAAATGTGTTTCAGGACAGGGGCAAGGCCACATACAATAGGGACTTTTATGTCCCCTCATCTCCAAAGCAGTATCTTAGAACAGCTGGGCCCAGGGCTGAGCTGCAAGGTAGAACTGGTAGAATTTCAGCCACAGGCAGAAATGTCTCGTTGATGTTTTAAGTGGATTTTTTTTGTCTGGAAAAAGTGCCCTAGGGTGAAATTTTTGATGATTTACTTAGGTAGCTGCAGCAGTCTCTGCAGCTCTAGGGGGCAATTAGTCAAGTAAGGCCCAAATCCTGCCACCAGCCAGCACTCATGCTGCATAGAGAAACCTCCCGCCACTTCTTCTTTGGACTCCGCAGGGCAGTGCCCTGAGGTTCCAGCACATGGAGATAGCCCATTAATGAGCATGGCTGCCTGGCATCCCTGCTGGGGAGAGAGGGCCTGATGCTCAGATGAATGGGCTAGGTAGAAAATTTCTGCAAGAAATAACAGGATGCATGGATGAGTGTGCATTACTCCTTTTGACTGAGGAGCTGAAATGTCAATTCATTGTAAGTGAAGAGTGTTCAGGGAGAAAGGGCATTTTTAGTGTTAAGATGGAGAAATGAAGGTACAGAGAGAAGTCGAAAAAATCTCTCAAAGGAGAAGTCAAGGAGGGTTTATCTGACATTGACAACACATTTTCTTATCCAGGAAAAGTCACTGGATCCAGGTCAGGGTAAAGTGTGACATAGGTAAAATCAGCCTGCTGTTGAAAGAGGACAGATACCTGTTGTGAAGACACCTGGACGACTTGCTATGCGATGATGCTGTTCAAGTAGAGACATGGCTTTGGTGGGCTGGCAAATGCCCAATAACTGCTAGCTCTTGGGGAGGGGAGAAAAAACTAATGGATATCGCCTTCCAAATTCCTTGTGCAAATGGACTAGTTCAAGCTGTCAGTGGAGCTACTTTTGAAAGAGTGATCCCCCAGTATGACCTGGCTCTAGTTTACCCATTTCAAATTAGTATGCTAAACAACCGAAACCTACTTTCATAGGGTAAGCTTCGCCCCTGTGATCCAAGACAATAAACCTTTTCTTTGTTTCCAGTGTGAGCATATACTTCTGCATATCAGATAATCACAAATGAAGAAATAATGGAGGTTGTCTAAGAGAGCTTTCGCTGAATTCAGTACTAATGTATGCTAGTATTAAGTGCCTGCCTTGGTAAGCTTAGAGAGCACATTAATAGTTATGTAATTGATTTCATCAGTTCATTGTTCCTAGGAGGTATATGGTTATTAGATTAATTCAAGTTATAATCATACTCACCTTGTAGGTGTAAATCTTAGGTAAGGTATATAAAATCTTGTATGCACACAGTAGGGGCTAGAATGTTATTCCTGTTATATGCATTATGGTTGTGATTTTAAGGCTTATTATCAACAACAGAATCCAATAGTGATATGTTAGACACTGTCTATGTTAGATACGAAGTCATGATTATGCTTTTTTTGATGTATCTGGCACATTTAACGAACTTCTCATTCAGATGGGGAGATTTTCTTATTCTTCGATTTACTCTTCTAAAGAGACACCCAATTGCTAGTTCAGGGTGGACATGAACTGGCTAATGTGCATATTATCTTCTACATTAACTGTGATGGTCATAAGCAAACACAAGACTGGATGAAAGAGTGTCAACTACCTCAGAGTAAAGATGGCCACAGAGCATGGTGTCTGTGGGTGGTACAGGCCAGAAACACAGGGCCTGAAGCAATAGTAAATCGATGTAATAACTGACAGTCATTGAGAAAATTTCCTGCTTTTTTCCCCTAGAGTTACAACATGGCTTCGTGTCTGCTGCCCTTAATAATCCAGTCAATGTGTATATTGATTCGGTCCTTTTCCTTAGCTGGAGAAGGTGATTGGACACTACCCTCAACTGGATCATCAGCTGCCAAGTACAAGGACTGCAGTGAGTTCATCGCAGAATGCATGTGTGCCTGCCTTGAGGCAGAGAGAAATGTCAAGGTGCCACCTCCCCAGGACCCAGCTTGGAAGCCTCTTAACTGTGCACTTAATAAATGAAGCCTGGGCAGACATACCTTGAATTATTAATGAAGTTATTCAGCTTTGATTGTTTCCTTCTTTTGGAGAAAGGTTATTCACTCAAATGCCTTTGATTAGACTACACAATACATCACAATTGGGCATATTTTATGTGCAACTTTATGGTGATAATAGTTCTGTCTCATTTAGAAGCAAATCAGACATTATGAACTTCGTGATTTATTAATGTATTGATTTCTATAAATGTCAGCGCATCTCACATCCTGTCAGAGAGCCCGGGAGCAATCAGTAGAGAGCCAATAAAAATGTAAAATGAAACCATCATAAAAAGAGGAAATACTGCCTGCTTCAAAGCCCTGCTGCCTCTCTGAATTGTACCAGGATCCAGACCATTTCCACAAAGGCATTGCCTCACCCCATGGAAACTCAATCTGCATGATGCTGTGTGAGAGGCTACCTTCTACTTAAATATTTTAAATAAAAATAGATTGCATGCTCTGAAATAGATAGCAAGAGATGAAGAGTGAGTTTGTTGCAGAGAAAGGCTGGGGCTGGCTCCCAGACTCATCCTGGTAGAATCAGGAGGGTGAGGAATCTCTTTCTATCAGATTCACTCCACTATGCCTGCCACATCTCTGATGAAGAACCTCTAGGGTGAAACCCAGACTCCCCAGATGGCAGAGAGGGGTCTAACCCCAGGCCAGTTTATATTTCTAGCATGGTTCCCCACAACTCCTTGCAGGTGTGACAGAATCTATTGCACACAGAACTCTTTCTCTGCGAGAGTATGCGATCAGCTGACTCCAATCCCATGCACTTTTTGAACCTGGTTTAAGTGTCACCTCTGCTGGGCAGTGCTCTCGGACCAACATATGGAAAGCTCTCTCTCCCAACCCCCGAAGCACTTATGGACTCTATCACCCAGCAGATGTCAAAATCATCTGTTGAGTGTTGTAGTTTTCATATACAAGGGTGGGGTATGTAGAGATTGTGTCTTGTGCCTTACTTTTGTTTTCATTTTTGGTATCTTACTCCCTCCATGATGTCTTGCATTCACTTTTCACATAACAGGTGCTTAGTAAGTGCTTTTTTATTTGCTATGTATTCTTTATTGTTTATAGTAGATGCTTAGTAAGTGTTCTTTATTTAACTATAGGAGTTAAATTGGAAATACATTCAGATCCTGAGATAGCTGCCAAGGGAATGTCTGGAAGGTATTTGGCTAATTGAGTGGCCAATTCCATAATTTCACTGAATAGTTCAGGAATCACAATCTGACAACTCACAGAATACTGTTGCTGCTTCACTTTTCTAAAATGCAGATTTTACTAGCACTTTATTTCACATAAGAATATGAATTTTTCCCTTCTCTGGAATCTTAAATTATGGGCAGGCTAGGCACATATTCCTACATGGCAGTATGAGAAGCTGAGGTGTGGCTGCTCAGTTTGGATGGAGAACATGCTCTCCGGTAAACTGCAGACCCTGCTGCTCCCTATTCCCTCCCCAACACCACGACCAGGGAGAGTTGTTACTCATCACCCCTCAGGTATGTTACCTGCCTCAATCTGGACTTCCTATTTGATTACCTCTTTTCTCTGACCCATACTGTTTTTCCAGATAAGTTTTGCTACACGCTAGAAACAGCAGAATTTCAGCAGGATAGGATCCCAGTCAATGCAGAGGAGATCGGATGCCCTGTAAGGAGTCAAGCTGTGTCCTGAAGCATGTGTTTCTGTGTTGCTAATATCACACATAACAGGAATGGGACAGGCCTCTAGGTTCTGGGCTCAGTGCATTTTTAGCCTTATGTTTTGCAGAGTACTTTTCCACCTTGCTTAACATCTGTGAGGTTTGTGCTGTATTATTCCCATGTCCCAGAAGAGAAAAGTGAGACTCGGAGAGGGAAAAAGGAAAGGTGATATTTCTGGGCAGTATTTGCTGAGCACTCTATGCACTTTGCTTACCTCATTTCATTTGATTATAAACTATGTTTTGTTAGTTTATTGCTAGTTAAATATCATTCTCATTTCATTCAGAGAAATGGAATCAGAAATTTTGTGAGACATCCATGAAGTCACAAAGGTAGTGAGTAGAGGACACAGACTTCTGATCACCTGCTTGATGGGGAGATGGTTTGGGGACCACATGGTTCCATCCTAAGGGCTCTTCTGGGCCCACTGCCTTTATAGTTGTGTCTCTATCTCAGCAGGTCAAGGACAGACTCATTATTCAAGCCTCTTACACTCTCCGCCCTTGAGAGGCTATGAAGCCCAATCTGAGGTGGCAGGAGGAAAGATATCAAATAGTTTCAGGAGTTCCCATCCTCCCTACTCTAAGTTCTCTGCCACCCACTTACTATTTCCAGCTTGGTTTCCTTTTTCTGAGCATCAAAGCAGCCTTACTTACATTGGGTGATAAGTCCCAAAGCACCCAAATTGTGGAGAAATGTTTTTTATCCTGCCTTGTACATTTACAGATGTTGCTCCTGAGGTCTGCAGAAGGACCTGGACTTGTTTAAGGTCACACACTGAGTTTCTGGTACAGTAGGACTAAACTCAGATGCACCCATCTGGAAATCTAGTGTTCTTTTCATGGTACCCGTATTTATTTAACAAATCATTACTGAGTCCCTACTAGGTGCCAGGCACATTTCTAGGCACTGGGAATAAAGCAGAAAACACTAGACACAAAGATAGTGAAGGAACTATCAATGGAAATAGGGCTACAGGATTAGAGAGAAACAGATTATGGGGACCCTGCTTTATACGGGGTGGCCAAGGAGGTCGGTGCAGTACCTAAAAGAGGGTAAGGATGGTGAGCTTTGCAGTTGCACAAGCTTGAATCCCAGGCCTGCAGCCTAGCATCTGTGGAGCCTGAGAAGGTCACTTCCATCCTGCAAGATTCAGTGGCTACAACAGTAAAGAAACCACAGAAAGCCCGCCTGTCAGTCTAATACTAGGATCTAAGGAACCAGTGCAGGTAGAGTGCCTGGCATTTTGAAGGGTCTTAGTCAAGACTCCTTCCCACTTGGTAGGGGGCTAGGGCTCAGCTTCCTAATAAGAGTCTTTGGTAGGCTGTGAATGGGTACAACCTAGGAGTGCCCACATAGCACTCCATTAGCCAGGGCAGTGAGTGCAAGGGCCAGTTGGAAGGTTTTGGTAGTTTATGAGAATGAATGAGCCGGGATTAATTAGCTGAGTTAGTCTGTGAATACATTAGAAGGTCACAGGGCTCTGAAGCTGTTTAATCTTCCGGGTGGTGGGTGGCAAATGCTGAGCCTCCAGCGGAGCTTTGAAGGAACTTTCCAGATCATAGCTCTGGCTTAGAATCCCCAACCCTTTTGAATTCCTTGCTGTGAGAAAGTGCTTCTTAGCATTTAGGTTTCAAGGAAGCTTACCATAGATCTTACACTGGATCAGAGGAATCTTTGAAAATTAAAGCTCAGAAACAGCTTGAAGTCATGCCTTCTGTGTGAAGCTTTCCCAGACCTCCCGGCCTGCAACTCAAGTTCTGAAACCCCTTTTCTCTGTAAGGATCACATCTCAGGATTACCAGGTCAGGAGCCTAGGGGTGGAGATATACTTTCCCCTTCATTACTCTTTGATGTGTTTCTTAAGCTGTCGATGTACATTGCCTTTTGAATAGTAATGTTTGATTAATAACATTACATTTTGAGTGGGAAGATAGTAGGTATATTCCATTTGTTGTTCTATGATAATTGGTATTTCTATTGTGATGCTATTTTGGTGGAATAAAATGTTTTCAAACAAAATAGGATACTGTGGTGGTCATTCTGAAACAGGAGATGAAATTTGAAATTGTATCTCCCAACCTGTTAGATGTCTGATACGCAGAAGTCATGTTATTTAAAATTGAAGAATGAATTTTAGAAACAACAGAGGTTAAGAGTAGGAAATATTTATTGAAAGGATAGCTTCTGAGAGGCAAGAGGGGATGTGAATGGGTATCTGGAGACTCCACTTCACAGGAAAATTTTATAGAGCAAAACTTATGTGGGTACTGCGTGGGTTACAGCTATGATTAACCAACAATGTTACAAGTATAGTCGCTTAGTGGCCCAATAATGATCCAATGGGGAAACAAGGGTTCATGGAAAGAAAAAAGATTTTTTTCTAGGAAACAGTGGGTCCAGAGGTCTTGGTCACTCACAGAGGTGACTGATATCTATTTAGACTTCATTAGGCCCAGTGTTAGCCTTTTGAGGAAGTATGTAGACTTAGTCATTTTATCTTTATCTCCAGCAGATGTGTCTCCAGCCATGGTTGTTATGACATATGGTGTATTTAGTGGGGGACCAGACAAGACACCAGGCTTATGTAAAGGCAACATAGCATGGAATTTATTGTGCCAGGGTGCAGGCAGGCAGAGAGCAATAAGGGCATCTTCCTTGAACAAAGATGAGCATGATCCTTTTATAGGGATGGAAAAAAGGCAGGGGACATGAGGCAGGAAGATTTTAATAAACATCTGTGGTCAAAATTCTCTGGCTGTCTTGTACCTCAGTGGGCAAAATCCTTGCAATCTCCAGTGTAAATTTTTGAATGTCTCCAGATGTCCTCAGACCTGCAAAATTCCTTGCCCTATCTTACTTTCTTCATGACATCCTGTGCTTGCTGATGACAACTTCAGTACTGAGCTGAGTTCCCTGCGGAGAGTAGTGTTTCTTCTGGCAAGCAGATTGGAAGCTGGGGGAGTCAGGTCCAATTTGAACCTTACATTCACGATGTGTTTTTCCTTTGTCCTGACTCTCTTGAGGACCTAGCCCTAGCTGACTGCCTATAATATTTATTTAACTTAGCTGTTTATAGTAATTCATACTCATCACCAATAACTTGAGTTCCCCTTGTCCCAGGTGCATGTCTAGATGTCCTGCTTGCCCCTTCGAAGTTAGGTGTGACTTTGTGACTGACACTGGCCATGCAAGTGATGCATGCACAGGAGTGATGTGTGCCCCAGTGGCTCAGGCAGCTTGGTACCCACAAAGTTTAGGTCCAGAGACAATGCTTCTATACCCTGATCCATCCAGGTCAAATCCCAGCCCTCAGAAAAGTCTCAGCCCCCTGCTAGAGGAAGATGCTGTCTGTGGCAGCCTGGAAGGATGACAGGAAATGACCAGGTGAGGGGTGGGGTTGGCTTCTGCATGCATGGAACTGCTCCTCACAAGAAGTTGAGGGCCAAGAAGATAGGCCTGCTCCAGTTGAGGAGAGGAGGCTGTTATGCATAGAGGCTGAACATGGTAAAAATGCCCAGAGAAGTGAGAAGTAGGTATGCATTGCCTTGTGTTAGTTCTGGGAGCATATTAACAGTTTTAGGGACAGCAAGGTGCAAAGCAATAAGGAGTTGGTTTATTTTTGTTTGGTTTGTCATTTTTGTTTTGAGAAACCAGAGGAAGCTGGGTGTGGTCATGCACACCCAGCACTTGGGAGGCTGAGGCAGGAGGCTTGCTGTGAGTTTAGGACAGCCTGGCCTACAGCATGAGCTCAAGGCCAGCTTGAAGGCATAGTGAGACTCTGTCTCAAAAAGACACACACACACACACAAAAGGAAAGAAGCAGTGAAGCATTATACGTTATAATATTATCACCCAGTGAGAGTCTGATGTTCATCATAAGAGAACTGGGAACTGGTATATACACTACTGCTTCCCACTTGCTGGGACTTCATAAAGGTGGCTTAGCAGAGCCAATTCTCTGACTGAAGGCTTTGTTTCCTTCCTCTCATTGCTTCCTTGTCTGCTCATTGCAAAAGAGGGGTTCCATGAATCAAATAGCCCTGAGATCTTCAACTCAGTCCCAGCTCTCTGCAAGTGAGGGCAAGGGGGAAGAACATCTGCTTCCTCTTCTCAGTTAATAAAACTTATAATATGAAATATCTGAGGTTTCAGCTAGAATACCAAGGGGCTTGGTAATTCCTATTTAGAATGCCAAAGGCTGAGTCAGTCTTGGCTGGAGACCTGACTTCCTGGCATCAAGAATATTATAAGACTAGAGAAAAATCTCTCAAGACCATGAGATACTTTTCTAGCTAATCAGTAACTTCCTCTTTTATTTTTACTTTAGTTATCTCATGACCCTGCTGAAGGACATAGGTCCTAGAGTTGCAATTAAAAGGTAGAGATTAAGAAAGAGATGTGTTGATTACTGAAGTAAAGTTCAAGAAAATTGGAGGCAATGGGACCAGGTTCAGAGATGTGGGTAACAATGTAAAAATTTCAGATTATTTCCCAGAAAAATTCCTAGAAGTGGAAAAAAGTGTTATGAAATGGGAAACTATCCATTTATCTGTTTGTCTAACTGTCTATCTATTTACCTACCTGTCTATCTTTATGTATCCTATCTATCCATGTCTGTAAGATATCATACATAAATATTTTAATAGTGGCTATCTCTGTTGTATGAGATTATGAATGACATATTGTTTTTTGCTTATGTATATTTTCAAATTTTTCTGTAATGGGTATTTATGCATTTCTAATATGAAGGAATCCACAAAAAGTATGGGTAAATCAATTTGAAGGACTAACATGGAGCCCTTTTGTGTCCTTAGAAGACCCGGAATTGGTGGTGAGGGGATGGAGCCCTGGGCTCAGGGCTGTCATGGGGTCCTTTCTCTGCAGGTCAGTCTAGGAACCCCGGCAGGTGAGGGTGCAAAGCTCTGGCTTGGAGATCTCCTGTGGCCTTGGCAATTTGATATTTATCAATCTTACTCTCATCATCTGGGATTCTGCAGGATTCTTGTGAGATCATCAACAGAGGTCCAGTTATTGATTATTTTTCTTTATCCTATGAAGTAAAAAAAGACAGCCTGGCTGGAGGTAGTGGATCAGACAGATGTGCTGGATTCTGGAGGAGGCACTGCTGAGACAGAGGGTTTGGGGTAAGCAGCATTGAGGGGGAGGGCTTTCCACTGATCGCAGCAGTAGCAGACATTTTGGAAGCATTTCTGTTTACCCAGGGCTTCATGGGCATTATCTCATGCTACCCTCCTAAAACCCTGTGTTGTGGTTTATGGTCCTGTGGCCCTGCCAAGTCTCATGTAATCATGGCATGGACATGACTGAGTCTGGCGTTTGTGATTGGTTTGTTGTCTGGCACTGGGATTGGTGGTGTGAGCTGAATACAGAGTAAGGGTGAGAAGAAGGCATGTCTTTCTCTCTCTAGCCAGTTGGCCTTGCTGTTGCAGCAGCCATGAATGGTACCCTGCCACGGCACGCTGTCTTGGAGCCAACTGAGTATGGACTGAAAACCCCAAGAACTCTAAGAAATAAACCTTTCCTTTCCTAATTTTGGGCATCAGGTATTTTGTCTCAGCAACGAGAGAAATGTAACTAAGACACCCTGTGAGCCACACACTGCCACCTTTTTAAAGATAAGGAGCCTGAGATTTAGGGATGTAGATAATCTGTCCAAGGCCACATATGCAGTATGGAAGAGCTGAATTCAAATCCAGATCTCCTTGATGCCAAGTCCATGTTCTGAGTTGCTGCATTATATCAAATAAGTTTTTTAACCACACAGAACTGGAGTAAAACTTAACTTTGTCATGAGGAAATCACTGCCCCTCAGTGCCTTCCTCTAGTCAGTGGATGTAATCTTCATAAGGACCATGTGTGGTGCAGTGTGTGATAACCTAGGTGGCCTCTGTACCTTAAGCCCAGTAGTGTCATCACATGGTGGTTCCCTGGCTCCCCAGTCTGGGTCCCCAGGAGGGCATCCACACTGCCTGGGTCTTTGGAGGTAGTGTTTCCAAGCTGTGCTGCTGAAAAAGCAAAAAAATTTCTGCTCTGGCTTGTGTGGATAGATTTTTTAATATTTAATTATGGAGACCTTCTGCTTGGAGAGAGGGCAGGACTTGTTATTAAATCCGGCTGCTTGGTCTCCCTCACTTGCCCGTGGGATTATTCATTCATTTTCAGTCACACAATTTAATATTGCAACAGCTAATGGGGAGATGTTGATAATTTGTAAAAACTGGTTGTTCCTGAGGCCATCGGAGGAGCTGGGTGTGCTGTGGGAGCTGAAGCAGACTTCCAGAAACAGGAGCTCCTAAAAGCTTCAGGTCCACTGTCCATAAAGACTCATGGAGTGCCTTCTGCATTCCTGTGCCAGCTGGGGAGCTAGAAGAGTTAAAAAGATGTTCATGGCACCGTTGAAACCTCAAGAACTTAGGGTTCTTGAATGTATTAGAGGGCTGGACTCTGCAGCCAGACACACATGGGTTCAAAACGCCTACTTTGACATTTCCTAGCTGGAGCATTGAGCATTAACCTTCCTAGGGATCAATTTTGTGGACTTGACCTCGCTCCTCAAGACTACTGCCAAGTATCAGCTTCCAGTCCATAGACCCAAACGTAGCAATGGTTTCTCTGCACAAACAGGTAGAAGGGCCTTTCTAAAAGAGTCATTCAAGGAGCACATAATTATGGAGCATCTAATATGTGCCAGGTACTTTGACAGGTGTTGTGATTACACTGATGAACAAAGACAGGCATAGTTCTTGTCTCCAGAGCTTATGGTTTGGTGTATGCGGTACTTAAGCTAAGGGTCACAGACAGAAGTACAAAATTTCAACTCTGAGAGGTGCTGCAAGGGAGAGCTATGTACTTGGTGCTGTTGGAGGAAGCGGCAGGGCCCTGGGCTCACGGAGGCAGGCAGTGCCGGCGGACGGCTTTCAGGGAGAGTAATGATGGGCTTGAGATCTGGGGGAGAGGAGGTTTGCGAACTGTACTGAGCTCCTACGCGAGCCCTGTTCCTGACACCAGCAACAGAGTCACAGAGCAAGCAGGCCAGGTCTCTCTTCAGGAACAATGATGCATTAAACAAACAATTACACAAGGGCTAGGGATGTGGCTCAGTGGTTGAGCACTTGCCTTGCTTATGTGAGACCCTGGGTTCAATTTCTAGCACTGCATGCCTGCTAAACATGTACAAATCACCACACAAATGAGTATGAAATTATAAATGTTCGCTAGCATCACAAAAGGAAAGAATAGAGCAGTGTGAAAAAGACAAACCAGAGGGACTCTGATTTATGTCAGGGGGAAGGAAATTCTGCCTACATGTGAGCTGAAGTGTAAAAATGAGAAAGAGAAGTAGAAAAAGAGTTTGAGGAAGAGGGAGCCACATGTGCAAGGATTATGAAATGAAAAAGAATTTAACCTCTGAAAGAAAGAAGTTGGAGGCCAGGGTGGTGGAGAATGACAGAGGGGAGAAAGTGCTGCCAGAAAGAACTGGGAGGGGTTAGGTAATCAAGTGTCATATGGATAATTTGTATCTTTAAAGCAATAGGAAGCAGAACTAAGTTTATGATTGCTTCAAACCAGAAATGCATGTAAGTGTTCATCGGCGATAAAATGGATGATAATTGTTAGTATAGTTACACAAGAACACACTACACAGCAATGTGAATGAATTAACTCCCACATCCAATAATATGAATAAATATAGAGAAAAGTCAAGGAAAGCTGATCTATGCTGATAGAAGTCAGGCTGGAAGTTACTTTTGGGGAATGTTGAATGAATGGAACAAATTAGAGGCTTCTGGGATGTTTTAATGTCCTCTTTCTTTATTTTATTTTTAAATTAAATTAAATTGAATTTTTTTTTGGTACTGGGGATTGAGCTCATAACCTCGTGCCTGCCAGGCAGGTGCTTAGGCCACTGAGCTAAATCTCCGGCCCTATTTTTTGAGACAGGGTCTCACTATGCAGTTCAGACTGGCCTTGAACTCACTTTGTAGCCCAGGCTGGTCTTGAACTCACAACGATCCTCTTGCCTCAGCCTCCCAAGTGCTGGGATTAAAGGCATGCGCCACCATGCCTGGTTTGTCCTCTTTCTTTAAAATCTGGGTTAGTCACTTCTCTTCTGATGCAGGCCATTTTAATGGAAACTTCAAATTTATTTTAATGTTTAAAAATATATACAGAAGGATGAGCAAGGAGAGTGTTCTACCTGAGTGAGAGGTGATGTTGACTTTGGAGGAGACAAATGAGAAGCAGTGTCTGAATAGTCCTTGACATTGAATCCACTGGTCTTGCCAACACTGGATTTAGAATGAACTGAACGAACAGGATCGGGAGGTGACAAAGATGATTTTTCAAGCTTGAGAAACTGGGTGAGAAGTGTAAACATGTTGTGAGGTGGAGAAAGCTGAGAGTGAGCTGTGTCACACTTCTCTCTGTCGACCTTCCCCCGGTGATGGAGCTGTTACAGGGGACAGTTCGGTTAATAGTAGTTCGGTTAATAGTACTGACTTATCTTTGGTTACTGTAAGTCTATAATCCTGTGAGCAGTCCTGAGAGAACTATTACCAGCCATGTGTTTTCAAGTTTCATCTTCTCAGGAATAGTTCAGAGTTATTTATTCTCCTAACTTAGTAGGCTCATGGATGTCTGTCCAATGGACAGAACGTATTTATTGTCTCTGTGGGTACAAGACCACATTATATACATAGACAAAGATGACAACAGCTTCAAGTGTTTCCCATGATTGTAAGTGCTGAGAGAAAAAAACATTTTAAGAACACCTCTCACCAGAGTGTGGTGTGTCAAACACATTTCATAGTCTATGTTAACCAACCTTATAAAAATAATTTATTTATGTATTATCTGTTTTTTGAGACAGGGTCTCACTATATAGTCAGGTTGGCCTTGAACTCACTATGTAGGTTGGCTTCAAATTTGGGTAATCTTCCTATCTCAGCCTCCTGAGTGCTGGGATTACAGGCATGCGCCACTAGGCCTGGCAAGAATTACTTTTAAAAGTCCCATTTTTGTTGTGTTATTAAGGTTTGGTTGTTAGTCATTGAGTGGCAGTGTTGGAATCTGAATCATAATTATATTCACTGCTTCCATCTGACCAGCGATAAGGTCTAGCACTCACTGATGTGTTAGAGGGTGATGGAGATCACCTGCCCTTCTTTTTCTCTACGATGACAGGAAGGAGCCCAGGGTACTTGGAAAGTACTTGAGGATCTCTATATGAGAACTACTCTAAGTTCTCTTTTACCATTAAATTTCTTCTCCCATAATGTCTCTTTATACGATAATAAAAATGAACAATCTATAGTTCAATGGAAAACACATCTGAGGCTTATTAAAAACATATGAAGTTTTTACTTTAAAATAAGATGGCCACAGTATTCAAAATTGTATGCCAAAATACACAATCCATTGTTAATTTATTTTTAACAGATATCTTTCTTCCAGATTAGGATTCAAAGTACTCCCGAACAAGTGGGCAGCAGCAAGTCAAGGTTTCCAATTAAAATCGTCCTGAAGATAATTTGAGGTCTTTGGCTGAGAGCACGTTAGCCTTCTCCCCATTCTTCAGCAGTAGCCATCTGTCATCCTGAAGGGGCCAGGCTGGGATCTTCATGTGTTCTAGATCTGCCAGAGGAGTCTGAGGTTCTCCTTAGGAGTGGGCTGGGGTGCTCTCCACCATATCTAGAACTAGGTGGATGAAAGCGTTCATGGCTGAGCCTGAATCTTGGCTTCTCTCTTCCTGGATGCCTGCTCCTCCTCAGACCCCTGGCTTTCTGCTTGCTAATCCTTCCTTCAAGCAAAAGATTAAGTACCTGCAACAGTAACTATAGCTCATGTTTGGTGACAGAGGAACTTAAGGGGTCTTTCTCATTCTTTATATAATTGAAAAATATCAGCATTTCTAGTCTGATGGAGGCCCCACTCATGTCAGTTCAGACCGGTACATGACGATTGAGAGCCCTCTGTGGTCAGGTGTTTACATCTATAAATGTGGAGGAGTGGAAATGGCTGATTGCTGCACCTATGGAGTTGGAAGAGCTCCAATTTCAGACATGTCACCCACTCCCTGTCTCGCTTCTGCTAATGCTTCACTTGCCTAGTGGCATTGTCCTGTCTATGAAGGACACCTGTTTCTATGGGCCTGCCCAAGGATAAGGAGAATTCCCTGAACACGGCCCCTGGTGGGTGAGCAGCAGTTGTGGTCCTCCCAACCCATCCCTGAGGAGGGTGGACTGGTGCACTGAGTAGAGGTTTTAGGTCACCTTACCTGATTATCAGTCTGGCTTTATCTTTAAAGGACAACATGCAGGTGGGCTGGCTTGTCTCCAAGGATGACAACATGGGCAAGTGATGGTGACTGGGGTGAGGGAGTGGTTAGGTAGAGGAGAGGGACAGAAGCCTGGGTTCTGAGCCTGCATCCCAAATTTTGGCATAGGAATTTCCATTCTCTAGATCTCGATTTTTTTCTGCAGTAGAAAGGAGGGGAGATTCCTACTTTCTAGCCTTGGGCAGTTTTCTCTATATTTTTACTTTATTAATCAGTTATGAATCCAGTCTCCAGAAATATCTCTAAAGTCATCTTGAACCTATATTATTTTCAATTTATATTAATTTCCTCTTGAGATAACAAGTTTCATTAAGTTTATTAGTTTTGGGGAAGTTGAACTTCTTTTAATTGGTCCTAGGTTTGCTCCTTTTAATCACCTAATTTTAAGATGTTTAGGATTTGCTCAACATTCATGTATTTGTTTAACAAGCATATCAGCATGACCATCCTTGCTATATTCAGATTTTAGCAAAGGGAAGACATATAGAAGGAAGTTTATTGAATACTTGACAAATAAAGATGTACTAAGTATTTTCTGATTTGTTAATCTTCTACTATTCTAGGAGATAAAATGGTATATTGCCATTGGTCAGGCTAAATCTCAGAAGGCTGAAGTGACTTGCAGGGTTGTCCAGAGAATCACACTTGTCCTGGTGTCCTGAAGCCAGATCTTAAAGTCTTAATTCCATAATATAATGTGTATGCATAATGTTGTCATGGCTTGTGACAGTGCTGTAATGTGCTCATCAGCTTTCTGCTGTCCTTTTTCCTCTTTATACGTAAGAAAGATGGAAGTTATCATTCCTGGGGCTGCTCAGTATTGGTCCTTTGCCTCTCTAGACCTGAAGAATTTTTACTCTCCTTGTTTTACCTATAAAAGCCTGAGAAGGACTTGGAGTGGAGACTCCGAAGGAAGAGCCCTTGTGGGGCCCCGGCTAGCAGTCTGTTTCATCGCATTGCACTTGGCAGCGAAGAGTGGGTCTTAGGATAAAGTGCTGTGACTGCTGTGGCCTAATGGTGACCTGGCTGAATAGTAGTCTGAATATTTAATACTACACATGCTTAATTGCCTCTGGCCAATGAGTGAGTTGCATGTTTGAAGATCTTTACTTACGTGGTTCTTGGGGAAAATTGAGGGCATGTATATCAAGCAATTTTTGAATTGTATCTCTATTAGCATCTGTGAATGTCTCCCAGGGGAAGCCAGAAAAGCTCTATTAGTTGAGCAGTTTAAAACAGGATTGGAGGAAGCAGTGGGGGAATATCCCATAGGGAACAATAATTATAAACAGCAGTTCCATGTAAACAGGACTTAATGTGTTTTCTATATTGAATTCCTGAGAGTGAGGTCTCAGTGGTGTTTCAGCGCCCCCTCCAGGGTTTCGCCCCTGCAAACTGGTGACTTGGAGATGGCTTTTGGTTGCTGAGAAGGAGGTCAGGGAGCCTCACTGGCTTCTTGGGTACTAGAAGCCTCTCAGGCCATGGCAATGCTGAACCAGGCTGGTAGTGCCCAGTGGCTGCCAGCTGGCCAGGTGATGATAAGGCATCATTGTGTGATCTCCAAGAAGCAATCTTGGGTAAGTTATGCCCTCTTTTTGTGCCTTCTTGGGGTATTTATATAGTCTTAGTGCTGACCTCAATGTTCTCATATAATATATTTCAATGTATTCTCTCAACATCCCAGAAGGTGGGTTCTAGTGTCACCATTTTACAGATGAGGAAACTAAGTCTCATGGAAGTTAAGTCTCTTGCCCCAAAGTGAAAAGGCAGCAAATGGCAGAGCTGGGTTTAAACTCTCGTCAATTCAAATTCTACAATTATTTTGACAACATCAGATCATTTCTACCTAAGGTCTTGTCCAGTTGAACAGTCTATAAAATATACCTTTTAGAGTCAGAAGCATGTTGAATTTTGCAACATCACTTTGACTTATTAAGCTCTAGCACCCACAGGAGCAGAAATCTTGCTTATTAGTTCTGTGTTTTGTGGCTGCTGCTAGCTCAGGTGTGTTAGGGCTTATGGCTCAGGCCCAGTATATAAACCCTAGGATGCACTCATAAGGACTTTAACTGATGGCTGTTGTGACGATGGTGTAATAGAGAAATGCTCCAGCCCTGGCTGGACCACATATCTACTGTCCACCTGAAAGCAAGTATGTCATGGGTCCCTTTCAATCAATAAAAGAGAATTATGAGATCATAAAGACTTCAAGGTTGGACAGACATTAGTTACCAAATAGTAGTTTTCAAACACTCATAAGGATAAGGAATTCTTTTTTTTTTTTTTTTGGTACTGGGAATCAAACTCAGGACCTCGTGCTTGCCAGGCAGGTGTAATGCCCTTGAGCTATATCCCAAGTCAGGAGT
This sequence comes from Dasyprocta punctata, assembly GCA_004363535.1. NCBI lineage: Eukaryota > Metazoa > Chordata > Mammalia > Rodentia > Dasyproctidae > Dasyprocta > Dasyprocta punctata. The sequence continues at coordinate 22,004 of RJWM01003615.1, read as the reverse complement.
TCTTTAATTGAAGGAATCATGGATGAAAACTAAGTATATAAAACAGTCAAAAGAAGATGTCTGAATTAAAATAGAACATTGGAGGAACATACTTTTCCTTCCCCAAATCCCACAAAATAGTCCTTATGTGGATACTGCTGATCATAATTTGGGAACCACTGATCTAACTCAACCCTCTTACTTTACAGTAGTTAAAGTGATCTCTGAGGAGGTTGTACAGGAAGGTTGGCACTGAGGCTAGAGTCTAAGTCCACTGACATGCTCACCTCGACACTGTTATTAATCAGACAGAAAGGGCAGTGAGGGGCCCTGGAGTTGGGCTTGAAAGAACTCTCTGGGCTGGAAAAGACTGTTGGGTCCTATGTTATGAACTGGGCTGGTAACTGGTTTGTGCATTAACTCATTCATTTACGAGAGTTTAGTGAATCTCTATTTGTCAATTATGGAACTTGCCCTTTCATAATATTCTCTGAAATATCAGGGGGGTTATTCCAGGGCAAATTAGAGGGAAATAACAAGTTTATGTGAATATGTAGCATGTATATTAACAAAGGAATAGAGAAGTTTGGAAGAGGAGCCAAGGTATGGAAAAAAAACCCACTGAAAATGAGCAAGAAGTAACTGTATATATGCTGCAGTATGTAAAGTCTTTCTTGCTGAAATTGGAAGCCATTGTCTTGGATCCCAAATACATCCCAAAGTGTGAGAAAGTGTCAGATATAAATCTCTCTTCAGGCTTCTCAGTCATTAGTTATTCATTTATTGAGCACTTACTGAACACATACTCTAGGTTGTCCTGTGCTAGGTATAAGGGAAAGTGGTGAATGGAGCAGACATAATCATTGCCTTCACAGGTGAATGTCTCCTCAAATCTCCCCTTTGTAAAAAAAGGTAAAGGCAAATTGTGCAGGCCTTGTATTCAAAGGAAGGCTTTTGGACTTTCTTCAAGAAGAACACAACAACTGAGTGGAATGAAGGCTGATATACATTTACCAAAACAACACAAATGCCCCAAAATATATTCCAACCACTCAACCCTTCATTCTTGACCCTTCAGCCAGACCCTTCATTCTGCTTAGTGATGGTCTCAGCTATGCCCTTGGGTGGGGCCCAGGTTTTATTTCTGTGCTTCTCATATATAACCTGAGCTTTGGTGCCTGAATTCCTGGATTTGAATCCTGGTTCCCTCATTAACTGTGTGACTCTAAATGAGGACCTTAACTTCTCACTGCTAATCTGTAAAATGGGCAAGTAATGGTTTATTTTATAGACATACGTATTAAATTAAATAACATATATAGCTAGCCTGCTGTTTCTGCAAGTTCCACATTTATAAATTTGACCAATCGCAGATCAAAAAAATATTTGGAAGAAAAAATGGATTTGTGCTGAAAATGTATAGACATTTTTTAGTCATTATTTCCTAAACAATACAGCACACAATGATTTACATAGCATTAACATTGTACTAGGGATTATAAGTAGTCTAGAAGTGATTTAAAATATAGTGGAGGATAAGTGTAGGTTATATATAAATGCTATGCGATTTTATATAAGGCACTTGGGCATCCTCAGATCTTTCAAGAACTCCTGGAAACCAATCTCTGGAGGGCACTGAGAAATAATTTTATAAAGTATATAATGTTTACAAAAAACTTTGCTTGTTAAAGGTTTAACACATTTACCTATTAATTTGATATCATCATATTCTTTTTTCTCTTGGAAAACTTAAAGGATTCCTTTCTCCACTGTGGCTCCATTTTGTTCTCTTCAGTTGGGCCTCCAGCCCTCTGTCCGCTGTTGGATAGCTCAGAGTGTTTCACAGTCTTGGCTAACACTCGAGGGTAACAGTCAGCTGTTACTCCATGCCAGAGACAGTCTTTACGCTTCATTTCAGGACACCCAGGTAAGGTAGTCACAAGCTACTCATTTTGCAGATTTAAAAAGTGAGTTTTGAGGAGGTGTCTTAGTTACTTTTCACTTGTTGCTGAGACAAAATACCTGACGCCCAAAATTAGAGAAGGGAAGGTTTATTTCTTACAGTTTCTCAGAAGTTTCAGTCCATACTTAGCTGGCTCCAAGGCAGCGAGGTATGGCCGGGCTGCTATTCATGGTGGCCACAACCGCAGCCACAAGGCGTGCTGGTGAGAGAGAGAGAGAGAGAGAGAGAGGCAGAAACAAGAGGAAGACCCGCCTCATTTACACTGTATGTCGGTTCCACCCCTGGGTGGGTGCAGCACTCACATTGCCAATCCCGGTGCTAGACAACAAACTGAACACAAGCAAGCACTGGACTTAGCCTCATCAAAAGTATATTAGGACTTGGGGGGACATAGCATACCCAATTCAGGAGGCGAAGTCCATGTCCAGAGATAATGGTATGCAAAGTACAGTGTCAGGATACAAAATACAAATGCTGCCTTCCAACTCAGGAGCTGGTGCACCTTATAGTATATGACATGCCAACTTCTCCCTTAATGCTGAGGCACAGTTTAGAGTGACTTCTGGAAAGAAACAAGTCACCTTAACTATCTTCTCTCTAGTTTAAAAAATTAGCAGTTGTGAAAGTAGCTAATAGTCTAAAGCTAGTACATTATATTAGTAGTATATTTTTTAAAAAAAGATCTTAATCAGGTTCACTCACTGACCAAATGATTGCCTTACCCAGGAATCTGTTTTTAAGAGTAATTTAAGAGCAAGTAAGAGTCCAGGAAGAATGGAACATGGGCTAGACAAAGACTGATACCAACGAAATGAAACAAAATACAGAGAAACAATGGCTTGGTTCTGAGTTGATTCAATCTCCTTCCTGTTAATTCTTCCTCCCTCTTCTTTCTGTTAATGCAATCTCAGCTGTTCACTTCCTTCCTTTTTCTCTGACATTTGTGGCTATTTCTCTCTTGTCTTTTTTACTTCCCATTTTCCAATCTTTCTTCTCAGTCTCTTCTGTAGTGGAAAATGACATGAACCTATACAGTAGAACCATTTGACTCTGTTAATATACTTTATGTTCATTTTCCCTAATTTAAAAACTAGCTTATGAATCTTTTAAGTCAGTACCCAACATTTGGGCTCATTATCTCTAGCTTCTGAACACTAGCTTGGATCCTTGACCTTGGATCAATGGAGTACTGCATCAAATGTACACAACACAGGTCTATGTGTGGGACATATAATATTACTTTGTCTTGAGGACAAAAGTGGAAATGGGAAATACAGGCAGGGAATGGGCACTTTTACAACATCTGTATTATACTTGTATAATTGAACATAAACAAAAAGAAAAAATTTAAAAGCAGCTGAATTGACTAATTTCTTTTTCTTTGAAGAGGTTCAATCTTATTAAATGCAATTACTTTTCCTTGTACATGACTCCTTCTCTTTTTTTCTCAGAATACATGATTTTGGATAGAAAAGGGAAAATTAAAATGTTTATCATATTTGCTATATTTGACTGAAAAATACCAACTATGAAATCTGGAATCTTTTGTGTTGGATTTTAGGGGAGTTTCTCAGTTGCAGAATGATTCTGTGGGATAGGTGGCAGGTGGCAGAGAGGATCTGGGGTCTGTTTCATTTTGTTTGTCAGACTTGAGATCTTCAGGCTGTGACTGAATGAAGAGCAATGGCCCTTAATCTGGGAAGGTCTGGATATCTCTTTGAGATCACAAGTACTGAGAAGGCTTTGGAACACAGAATGAGTTTTGATTGGAAGAGAGCAAATACTTGCTGATCATACAAGAAGAGAATTCTGAAAGAACCTTTGAAATGTAAAACTGTTAAGATGATGGACACATTTGGAAGTTAGAAAGATTAGAAAACCAGAAGGAAGTAAAAGTGTCCTTGTCTTCTGATATTTCAGAAAGAGTAGGTGAGAGGCACTGTTTAAAGCAAATTATTTAAATTATCAAAGATTAAATGTATCATTAAAAGTATAACTATATCCACAGATGAACTAAAGTAACTAACCAAATCTGGAGTTAGAAAAGAGGAAGAAGGAAAAAAGAGAAAGTTTGGGGCAAAGTGTGTAGAAAATAGGATATAGTTTTTTTTTTTAAATAAGTGCATGTGTTTCAATTTATATTCTATTAAAGCAAATGAAGAAATAGTTTAAAAAGACCCACGTATTATTTTCCTAAGATCGTCATAGCAAGTTACTATAAACTGGATGGCTTAAACTTATAGACATTTATTCTCAGAGCTGGAGGTCAGAAATTGAACATCGGTCTCACTGGGTTTAAATGAAGGTGTTTACAAGGCCATACTCCTTTTTAGAGGCTCAGAAGAGACTTATTCCTTGCTTTCTCTAGCTTCTGGTGGCTGCCAGCATTCCTTGGCTTCTAGCTATGTTACTCCAATCCTGACTTCCATCTTTGCACTGCCTTGTCCACGTGTATGTCTAATCTCTACCTACTTCTCTCTTAGGACATTTACGATGGCATCTAGGGTCAACCAAGATAATTCAAGATAATCTTCTCATCTCATGATCCTTAAGTTAATCATATCTGCAAAAACAGAACAAAACAAAAAGAAAAATCCCCTGATTTTTCCCTCATAAGGTTACATTTATAGGTTCCAGGGGTTAAGGCTGAACTTTTGGGGGTAGCCATTATTCAACTCACTGTATCCAAACAGAATTAGTTTAGGAGTACTTTACCATGAGGAATAATATAGATATTTACTGGATGAAAATAGTGGATGTTTCAGGCATAGGTTAAGCATAATTTGACTGCATTTGAACAGCATAAAATGCTCTCAAGTGAGATGCAAACACTTGAAATGAGTACTAAAAAGCTACTACATCCTAGTCTCATGGCTTTGATGTAAAAACTCAGTAATACCAGCTTTAAAATCATACAACTGGTTAAAAACTAGTATGAAACCATTATATCTCATAGAATTCTTCTGCTATTCAACTCAAATGCTCGATGGGCCAGTTTCCTAAGCTATGAATTATTAGGTGCTAAGTGTATAAGAAATGGTTAAACCAGGATGTATGTAGTTGACTGCCTAGGAATCATATTTCAAACTTTTTATCATTGCGTGGATCCAGCAAACAACTGGAGTAATACTTTATATTTCATGCAATTCAGAATGCATAGAACATTGACTCTGAGGACCTCAACATTCATATCTGGATTCTCATTGTTTCCCAAGAAGTTTAATTACTATTATTGCCATTAATTTTGGCTAAAATTCTTGATTTCATGATCAAGTTATAGCCTAAGGAGTAGTAAGTTTTCCCATATTTGGACATCTACAAGATAGGACAAGAGGAGAACCCACTATAAGAAACATTGATCTATGGCTCAGTTGATGACTTGACCTGGAATAGGGAATCACTTCACTAGTTATCATGACAGAACCAGTACTCATAGTACTTTGGACAACAAGTGATGTCACCTGGGTGAGGGTGAAGTTGCATGACACTGGCCAAGTAAACAACAGTTAAGAGGAGAGGGAGAGAATTAATAGGTAATAATGGTCTTTGAACTTTCTGCAGAGTGTTATCTGTCTGTCTCCCCTGTAGTGCTACCTTGATCTTTTCCTCTCTGCAGCATCTATCCATACTTTGGTGAACCTAGTGATGACCTTGGTTGACTGACAGGCTAATAGTGAAGCTTGGATGTACGTAAGAGTAGAGTGCACAGGGAAAAGCTCATCTCTGAGTTCCAATGCTAGATCCTTCTACAGCAACTTTCAAATCCAAAGGGAAGACTCATACAGCTCAAGAGGACTGACAGGCTGTGAACCTACAGTCGTAAAGCATGGATTTTGTCTTTTTTCCAAATGCATTTTTTTGATTGGTATAATCTCAGACAAAAAAAAAAAAGAGAATTAAGCATTTACAAAGGACCTGTCATGTGATAGGTAAGAAGCCTGGCACTTGCCATGTGTCATTTCTTTTAATTCTTACAGCTACAATAAGCATCTCACTGCTTATTGTTATGAAATGGATTATATCTCCTCAATTGTTAAAAACTGTGTCTCACCAAAAGATTTGTTGAAGTTCTAGCTCCAGGTACCTTATTTGGAAATAGGGTCTTGGCAGATGCAACCAATCTAAAATGGATTATTAGACTGGATCCAAATATGATATGACAGGTGTTCCTATAGGAGGAGGGAAATGCCACATGCTGATACAGACACACAGGGAGGAGATGGCTGAGTAGAGACAGAAGCTGAGACTGGAGCAATGCTGCAGCCAGTGAAAGACCATGAAAGCTGCAAAAAGCAAGGAAGCATCCTTCTTAAGAAGCTTCAGACTCTAGGAGAGTTTGCTAACACTTTGACTTCAGATTTCTAGCCCCCAAACTATTGCAGAATACATTTTTATTATTTTAAGTCACCCAGATGGTAGTAATTTGTTATGGAGGCCCTAGGAAGTTAATACAATTATCACACTCATTGTTCTATTTCATAAAGAAAAGTAGGATTTAGGGAGAGTGAAAGGACTTGCTGAAAGTCACAAAACTAATGGCACAACTGGAATTGGAACCCCACTCTTTTGACTCTGGGTCCAGTATCTAAAAACTACCCCCAAATTACCCCTGAAAAATATGTGAAGATGAGGACCAAGATCCTAAGAAATGTTACTGATGGGTTCTTCTGAAATGTTTCACTGCCGTCTTCAGAGTGACTGCACACATTTGTCCCAAAGGCCATAGTCAGAAGTGGTTTTGTCTCCTTAGTCCACCAATCAGTGGGCAGAGTTTCCCATGGCATAGATGCATTGAAAATGGTGCCATATGGTGAGGACTCTAGCAAAAGAGTCTACATCTGATGTAGACTTAATGCCAGATCACGGACCCCATCTGGAACTGGCTGACTTGCCGAGGTACTTGGTATACAGAGCAGGAAGTGAAATTTTAGAGACAAGCACCTCCATCTTGCTATTCTACATCTTTGGAAATTTTATTTCACTTCTCTAAATCTCTTTTTCTTTATATAAAAGGAATAACGATACCTACCTTCCAGCATTATGTAAAATGTTTGTCTTAGTTATTTTGAAGGTTACATTAGCTCATGGATATAAACACATTATACTAGGCATATTGTAGGTGCTGAATAAACGTTAAACCCTCTCTTTCCCTTCACCTAGGGGTCTTAGAGATAGTTTAAAGCATATACGCTCTGCTTTTCACCTTAAACATCCTCATTAAATAACACTAGATGAATGATTGGTGTCATTTCAAGACCCAGTTTGTAAATAAAAAACTGCAATTCTTGAGAAGTTATAGTGGGAGAAGGGTGATGTATACTAAAGGACATGGAAAGGAAGAGCGAGACAATGCACCTTTGGCCCTAAAGGAAAGGAAGTAGATCTTGTATTAATTTTTAATCTCTGTGAGTAGTTCCTCTAAAGCTCTGAACTGGGCTGGAACATGTTCTCTTACTATCTAATGAAGATCAGGGGTTTTGTTCAATTGTTTTAAACTGGCAAGCTGAATTTGGATCTTTGAAAGAACACAACTAAGAAACAGAGGGCCAGGAAGGGAAGCATATATATGTATATATCTTCCAGATTGTTAGATCCCAGGTGGTTTTTAAGAAAGAAAAAGTTTTCTGAATGTGCCACAGCTTTCAAAATCCCAGGAAAGCAGGGTTATATAATCACAGAATCATAGACTCAGTAAATTTTAAGTAAAGTTTACAAATCCCTAGGTTCAGTACTAATATATAGAAAAGATAAAGTGGAGCTATCTGGCTGGAGCAGAGATGAAGGGCTCAGAGTCTCAGTTACCATCCTAACCTACTACACTAAGTTCAAAGAAATCTTTGGGTCATTCTAGAATTCCAAAGAATTTTAGGCATGAATCAGAGATTAAAAATCATCATAAAAAAACCAACACCCAGCTTGTGAGAAGTGACTTGATCAAGATTAGACTGAGACAGGTTATGACTAGAAAGTAGATTTCTTGATTCTTACTTAGTCCAGGACTTACCCAACTACGTCATCTTACAGTTCATTTTTTAAAATTTATTAGAACGTTTTTGAAGTACCCTGTGACCATATTTATTGTAGGGAGTTGGTACATGTACACAACACATTTTAATTCTCTTTTTTGTACTCTACCCCATCCCTCTCCACTCCATCTCTTCATCCTTTCCCCATTAATAAAAGTTATATTTCCCTTTTTTATTTCAAGTTTTTCAACTCCTTTTCATTTCTTCGCTTCACTTCCCTCTGTTGGAGCACAATTATAGTGTAAGGGTACACTTATAGAATAGCAAACTTATATGCATTTCATAGTAAAAGCTAAAGATCAGTTAGATACCTGCAACCATGCTCCTGCTGCTTGTCACATGGCTAGCCTGCTAATTTCAGTTAGCCTTGATTGTCTGTATCCAGATAATGCACTGAGTCAACTTAGCTGTATTACTTGCTTCATGGACTTCAGGCCCAGAATGGACTGGCCCAGTCAAGGACACATTTAACTCTGATTTGCCTGCAAGAAACCCCTTTCCCTCTTTCCCAGAATGTTCCTATATTATAAATATATGATAAACAATTACTTTTAAGTAAATCTATTTAGAATGACCTGACTGACAATGCACGTAACCAATCACGTAATAACCTGCTATCAGCTTTTGTACTATCTGCTTGCCAAATACGTATAAGTTTCTGTTTCACTCAGTCACTGCTAGTGATTTGGACTTGGTCCCACCAGCCTGCTAGCATAATAAATATTGCCTTCTAGATTCCTCGGTACAAAGAGTCTTCCATTCAGTTTGAGATAGGATTTCCCATAACATCTCCATCTCTTATTTCCCTTTCCATTTGAAAAAGATCTCCCTATTTCCCATTATCTTTTATTTTGATTTATTTATATTTGGGTTCTCTCATTACAGAGAAACCGTGCAATATTTAAACTCATGCATCTGATTTATTTCACTTAATATTATGGTCTCAAGGGGCATCCATTTACCTATGAGTGCCTCAAGTTTATTCTTCTGTATGGCAGAGTAGTACTCAAACATGTATAAATATCATATTTTCTTTACTCATTCATCATAAATATAAGCTACTTCCAAGACTGAGTTATTATAAATTGTGCTGCTATAAACATGAGTATGCATGTATCACTATAATAGGATGACTTTTATTCTTCTGGGAAGATCCCTAAAAAGGGAGCAGTTCACACAAATGGAATGTTTGGTTTTAATTTTTTGAGAAATTTCCATTTTGGTCTATCTTAGCTTTGCTTGGTATTTTAGCCAGTCCTTTGTTTATAAACGTATTTCATTACTATGTACAATTTGGTCATGTGATATCTCTTGGAAGAAAAATTCTGCTGGCACTATGCAGCTATTGAAGAATACACATTGAATAAACTTTGTATATATGCATCCAATATACATTGTTGGAGGCTGGTATAGTTTAAAACATTGCTTATAAAATTTTAAATCTTTCTAGGAACCTAATTTTATATGATAAAAGTCATACAGGCAAACTGTTTTCTATTTGGAACAACATCGCATAAGGAGGATGTGAAAACTCTGCATTCTTTGAACTGCTTTAACTTTGCAAGCCAAACCATTAACTTTCTTTCTGTGACTTAAATATTTTTGTTTTATTTTAGTTGTAGCTTACTTGTGTACACTTATGAGTTATCATGTGATAATGTGATACATGTGTGCAGTGTATAATGATCAAATCATAATAGTTAACATTTCCATTTCCTTAAGCATGAGAAAATTTTTAATCAAAATGTAATAAGTGCACATATTATGAGATATTTCAACATATACATATATATATTCCTTACTGATCACATCAGTGCAATTAACATTTCTTCTTCCTTATTACTCAAATACAGTAAGATAGAAGCAATATGTTCTTGTGTTCTGCAGAGTGTGTGTGTGGGGAGATGATAGTCTACAATAACCTAGCACAAATTTTATGCACAATTAGAATAGAGGAGCTCGATGGCTCTAAAACACTAAGTTTCTAGTCAAAAACAATGTGGCTAACCTGCATTTATAATTACATTCTCATGGAAGAAAATGGCTAACACCTAAGCTGTTGTGGCTTTAGAATAAGGGTTCTTATGAGACCCAAGGGTTAAGTTTGGGGAAAGGAACCAACATCTGTCAAATGTTTTCAAATTGTCAGGCATTCTGATGAGCATTTTACGAAGGTTTTTTACCTCCAGGTAATCTTAACTACTTTTATAGTTAATCAATATCATGACTTTTAAATCTTCGGTTTCTAATCACAATTATAAATACTAACCAGATACTTTTTAAGAGAATTGGGATATATTGTTCTAATGTCACACAGCGAATGGGCACCAAGACCCACATGCACAGAAGGGGGAAGAGAAGACCCTAACTCCCCTCCCATCCCTCACAACCCGGAACATCACATTTCAGCACCAAGGACAGCGCTCCTGTCAGGCAATCCTGTACAAGGAGGGCGGGGATCTACACAGTGCCAATCTGCCCGGCTTTTTCAAATCTCCTGGGGACTCTGCGCTACTTCCCTGCATTTTTAAAACTACGTTCACAATAACCCGAGTAAGAAAACATATTCCTATAAAACGAGGAAGCTCGAGGGGTCGCTTACCGTCTGACAAGTCAATCAGTCCGAGGTAGTGCAAAAGTTTGAGAGAGGAGCACAGGACAAGCACTATTCCCAAGGTTTGGAGCCCCTCAGATTCGCCCTCTGTCCACGTCATCTTGGTACACAGCAAGACGCCAGGCAGGTATTTAAAGCCAGAAAAACCACGCTCCTAAGCTTCTCTCCTAGCTGTCCTAAGCGCACGTTTATTTTCACTAGTTTCTCTTCCTTGTACTCCCTCTCTCCCTCCCTTCCACTCCTCCCTGCTCCCTCCTCCTCCTAGCTTGCAATCTCTGTGTTTCATAGTAATCTTTGCTTTTATTTCCTCTTCTCTCCAGGTAATTTCTCCAAAGGTTTAACCAACCCCATAACATCTGCTAGCTGAGTGTAACCATAATTGGCAACATCTCATGGCATGTTCTCCAGAGGACTCAGAGGAAATGCGTAGCAGTGTACACCAACTCAAAGACATGAAGAAAGACACTTACTGCCTTAGATCTCAAAGAGATTGAGAGATGAAAGCGAGTTTTTTCAAAGAGACAACAATTTGTCTTTACTTTCATAGTGAAAAATCAAACAAGCTGATTCTGGAATACGGGTGGTCCCTGTTTTGACACTACAAAGTGTCCCTGGAAACTATATCGCCAGGAATGTTACTGTAAACTAGATTGAGACCACAGTTATATTTGTCTTTGAGCAATTTTATATTGGTATCAGAAATTATTACGTGGATAGTCAGGCTGTCCCTGTGATCCTCAGGCATCAGTGAAAGTGTAAATCTTCTAGAAATAGACAAAAATTGGGAAAGCAAACGAGTGATGCTGTTGTTATGTCCTAAACACTTGGGCTCTGTGGGGGAGCTTTATGCTTTTCTTACACTGGAATGTCAAGAGTGAGCTCAGAGGGAAGGGTATTCAACATGATGAGAAGACTAGAGACTTAGAATCTTACAGAGCTATCTTTGGGCAAGTTCCTGAATCCTCATAAGCCCAGGCCCCTTTTCTGTGAATGAAAGTACATCAAATAAGAAAGTCAGGGCAAAATGTGAAAACAAAATAAACACTTAGCAAAGATTGGTCTAAGATTTTGAAGACAGTAACTTGGTAACAATGTGGGGAGACTCATTCTTTTGAATTGTTGGTAAGAATGCAAATATTTAAATAAAAGGTACATATTTTTGATTCAGAAATTTCACTTTTAGAAATGCCTACACATGTGTCCAGATATATATATATATATATATATATATATATACAAAGATATTCATTACATAATTCGTTTATAATAGCAAAAGACTGAAATGAACTTACTTATAGTGAGGAAGCTGGTTAAATAAGCTATAGTGAATATTTAAAAGGAATAATATATAGTTATTAAAATAATATGGCACATGTATGTACTTGTCCTGGGAAAATAGTGAAAATGTAGTATTAAATGGAGAAAGTTAGTTGTTTAGTACATTGTCATTTTAATATTGAAAAGAGATACACACATTGTGGCATATACATAAGATATTTCTAGAAGGATGCAATCGTTGTTGAGAATTTTAGTTGTTTCTGCAGAGGAGAATAGTGGGACCAGGGCTAGAGAGTGACATTATTGAACTTTCCTCCTACATGTGTGTAATGAATTTAAAATAACAAGAATAATGTGAGTTCTGCTATTCCTTGTTTTCTCTTTTTTGTGAAAAGGAAAGAAATTCTACATATCTTGTGTCTATAGATCAATCTCCTACCTCATTGTAGTCTTGGCAGTGGTACTTTGGTCCATTTTCTGTTGCTATAATAAAATACCCAAGGCTGGGTACTTTATAAATAAAAGGGGTTTATTTAGTTCAAAGTTCTGGAGATTTAAGGGTATGATGCCAGCATCTTCTTGGCTCAAGCAAGGGCCTCATGGCAAATGGCATCACAACTGTAGGAGTGTATGTGGAAACATAGGGTGGTCACATGGCAAGACAAGAAACAAGAGACACACAACTCACTTAATATCACAGCTCGCACCCCTGGGAACTAGCCCATTACTACCAGACCTGACTCAGTCCCTTGTGATACACAACAGCATTAATCCACTCATAAGGTGAAGCCTTCATAACCTAATTACCTCCCAAGAGGCCCCAGCTCTTGAGTGATCTACTGTCTCAACACTGCTCCACTGGGACCAAGCTGCCAACACATGAACCTCTGGGGGACACACAATATCCAAACCATAGCACTTGGACTCAGCTTGTCTCAGCTTAGTAAATTTTCAGGAAATCTGCAAGGAAATCTTTGTGGCTTGAAACAGCATGGTAGGAATATTTACCCCTTGCAAATCAAGAAATGCTGTAAGTCACAGTGTTTCTCCCCTCTCTTTACCACCACTGGTTTATAGGACATCACACTGCCATTCCACATCTCATCTTTCCAGGAGGAAGTCTGACAAATTTACCTGCCCAGATGGCTTCCTGTCTCAATGTGATTTCTCTTCTCTGGGGCCTAGCAAGTGTAATTAAATTTGCCTTTCATGAGATCTGGGGTATCCGTATGTCCAGACATGAGGAATTAAGGTAGAACCTGGGAGACTTCTGAGTTTCCAGTAGTCAGTACCTTGTTCTCTTGGTTACTGTACCCCATATATGCTTTACTGTCTCCTTTTCTTCTCTTTACTGCTCCCTTTTATCAACTCTCTGCCCTATAAGACTGTGCAGATCTTGATTTACCTGTGTGGGGAACCACTCAGACTGCTTCAAAGCTCATGGGCATTGAAGGACACCTCAGGACGTGACTCTGCTTGTCTATCACAGGAGCACAGTGGGATACAGTTATGTAAACCATAACTTAGCATAGGTAAACATGCATGCACTGGTTAGAGCACTATGTAAGAATGTAAATATGAGATAACAATCTGTATAAGAAATGTGCAATAAAGACGCAGGCAGCTCTCTTCTCTGCTCCATGGTGCCTGCTGTTGTTGCTGATGTCTTGTACACATGTGTTCTTTAACCTTTGGACCTCATCCGTGAAAATTTTCCTTGGGCTCTCTGAGTGGGCCGACATCCTGCTTCTGCACTCACCCTTCTCTGCAAATTGTTCCATGCTTACTGCTCCAGATGACAGCTCTGGGTGGAAGGCTCTGGTTTTAGCTCCTATCCTACGCTTCTGTTTTACATTTTCACGTTTCTCTACTTTACCTCACACAGAAAATTCCAGGTTTAATTTCACCAACAGGTATTCTGGAGCATCTGTTAGATACAAGCCTAAGTGCCAGGCACTAGACTTAATCCCTTGTCACTTCCCTCTGGGAGTGAGTGGCACATGTAGGGAGGTGGTGGTTCCCACTTGCTGTCTCTAGGCAAGGATTTAAAATTTTCCAAGAATTCTGACCTCAAAGGCAAGTGCCCTTCATGACTGTCTCCTCACCCTAAATTTTAGGGACATCTGTGTCTAAGATGAGTCACCTCAATGGCTGCAGGAATAACAAGTACTAGCTCCTCCCAATTGCAAGGTGCAATTTTTTCTTCCCCAAGATCAGAAAAAAATTCAGATCTCAGAGGTAGTGGTTGTTTGAGTATCAAACTCAACCCCACCTGATTCCTAAATTCATGCTTTCCCCACACTCCCAGCAACCATAAGGTGTGTCTTTGGCCCGGCATTTGAAGGCTGTGTAAATCTTTGAGTAGAGATCCACCTTCTTAGCATATTCACATCACATCCTATTCGGTCATGTGGTTTCTGTAAAAAACTTTCTGCTAAATGTAGCCCCCTTTTGGAAGTTTCATCTTTCACCTGAGAAATTTTTGCCCTGACTGGAGCACTGGTGAAATCCACTTCACAAATTGCCTTTTCTTATTTACGAATAGACTGTAAGGTAAATATGTTTATATTGAAATTCTGAGTCTACAAATAATTTGATACTTTTCTCATCCAGTTGGCCCTTTAATTCTTTATCATCACTAGCAGTATTTGTTTTTCTTGGGGCTATTTGTCAAAAAAGAACAAAGGATTGATCATTCATAAAAGTTCTCTCTAAGTGAAGATGGGATGGGGTGGCTAAACTCCTGTACCACATTGCTGTCTTGCGTTCTGACCTGGCCAGCACAGAAGGCTGGATTCCAATTTGAGCCCTCAAATCACAGCAAACGAGTATCACCTGCTGTCATTAGGTGCCCTCAAGAGTCTCAGAAACCAAGATATTCACACTTACATATAAAAAATTTCTGCCAAATAATCCTAGAGTCTATGGGTTTGAATTTTAGTCTTACTATCTACTAGCTGTGTGACCTGGGATAAGTCACTTGAATTTTTCTTTCCTTCTTTTTTCTGCAGTGCTGAGAGTAGAGCCCAAGGTCTTGCCCATGTAGGCAAGTGCTTTACCACTGAGCCACACTCCCAGCCCTCACTTCAATTTGTGGACCCCATTTCCTTTCCCCGGGATACTGGTTCCCACACCATAGGATTGTTGCAATAGGGAAGTGAGATAATGCTAAAAACTATGTAGTAGTCCCTGACACCCACTGAATAGCAGTGTAGTGCACAAGTTCAGAGTACAGCCTCTGAGCCGGACTGCCTTGTGCTGATTCCTAACCCTACCTCTTACTCAGCTCTGTGACTATTGGTGAGCTACTTAACCTCTCTGTGTTTCAGTCTCTTCACCTGTAAAACAAAGATAATCATATTACCTTCTTTGGAGAGTTGTGAGATTTAAATGAGTTAGTAATTATGTAAAGAAGGAACTATATTAGCATCATTATTACTATTATTTTTGGCTATTAACTTGAGGATATAATAATCAGCTGGGCCCCATGGAGAATTCACAGACTGTGTATGTACAGTTGAGAGGTTTGGATCTGGGGAAAGAAAGGGTTATTTTTTTAGGGAGGAAAATTAGACTTCCTCGGGAATTGCTGAGTGCTTGAACCAAATCTCCGTTCCGGGCAAATGTTCTCAGCTGAGTAGGATTTGGTGTTGCTTAAATTGTGCTTCAGTGTCTGGCCCCAGCAATCACAAAATAAAATTCTACTTTAGCTCGCTAAGTCTGTGACTGTTAGCTGGCTGCTATTGTGTGACCTGAACTCAATGGAGGGACCCTACAGTTCAGTGTCCCATGAGATGGAAACTGCTCTCTCAGTGGACTGAGAACCCGGGTGCGACACTGTCCACCTGCACTTGACTCAGCAGCTCGTGGTGGGCACGTGGCATTTTTGAGTGTTTCTCCTGCGCCTGTGCCATTGGGACAATTTGCTCCGTTGATTCCTTCTGGTAAAGTACTGTCTAAACTTCATTTGGATAAACTAATTTGCTAGGAGCCTCACTTTCCAGAACGTTCTGCTGTATTATTATTTACAAACATAATGCCAATAATTGCACTTGGAGTTTTTGTTTCTACAAAGAATGTGAAAGAAATGAAAGAATTCCTCAGAGGACCACCTCAGAGGTCTTGATTCTACCAGAAAGCAAATTATTTAGTGGTAAGATGGTTATGATTCAGAGAGAAAATCATTATTATTCCCATCACTAGTCAAAATGAGAAAATTATTCCTGTGTTCTTTATTTTAGCCCTTTCCTTGGTGCCCTTTTTTTGGGGGTGGTGGTGGTACAGGCTGGGTTTGCTTAAATTAGTTTTATAATGATGATGATAATTGTACAATAATAAAGTAATGACATCTCCCTGCTTCCTCCCTCTTTCCTTCCTTCTTTCCCCCTCCCACTCACTCTTCTCCCTTTTCTCCCTCCTTCCCTCTTTTCTTCTGCCTTCCCTTTCCCAGATATTCACTGCCCACCCAAGCTCTGTGTACCTGTTGGACCCCTGAATATAGTAGATGAAGAGAAAAACCTTTTACCAACTAAGAGGTTCATAGCGTCTAAGGAGCCCTCTAGGATTTTTAGCTTGCAAAATTCTGTTTAGCCTTTTAAATTTCTTTACTCTGGAGGCTGAGGTAGGCGGAGCGTTGTGAGTTTGAGGCTGGCTTGGGCTACAGCGTGAGTGCAAGGCCTGCCTGAGCTACATAGTGCGACCCTGCCTCAAAAAAACCAGGGCCGGGAGTTTGGCTCAGTGGCTTAAGCGCCTGTCTGGCAGGTGCGAGCCTGTGAGTTCGATCCCCGGTGACACACACACAAAAAATAAATAAATAAAAAATAAAAAAAAATAAATTTCTTTATTTAGTGTAGCTTCTCAATAAGTATTTGTTGGAAAAATACTACTCTACTCCTTATAGTCACCCTTTGAGGTAGGATACATTATTTCTGTTTACAGGCAAGGAAACAAAGATAAAGAACTAAATGCTAACAGTATTATTCATGGAGTGACACTATGCTTGATTCTGCACAGGTTTTCTCCTTTGTCTCATCGCAGCAAACAATGAACTTCTTATAGGTGTCAACTTATAGAGCCATTTTAGGCAGAGTCTGGAAGGTTAAAAACCTCAGTGCATCTACCTAGAGTCCCTCTTTCAGAGTGACATCACTTGGAAGAGGTTTCTTGCTTCAAGCAACTGCCCACTGAGTCCAGTTGAGCTGACTTTCCACACCCACTCCCATCTTTGACCCTTAGGAGTCAATTCTCAAACCAAATCTTAACAAATCTTAATTTTACTATTGGCTCCATGAAGAGGTGGGGGAGGAAAGATACTGTAGAAAAACTTCCTGGTTTTCCTTGTTGGATTTTAGAAAACCGGTGAAAGCTTATCCCAAGCACCACAGGAGAGCAAATTTTTTGGAGTGGGGGCGGTACTGGAAACCAAACTCAGGACCTCGCACTTGCCAGGCAGGCACTGCACACCAAGCTATATCCCTGGCCCAAGGAGATATATTTTGGAAGGAACTTGTACTCTGCTTTCAGGGTTCCCTGTTCTTTGGGGTGAATTTCAGGATGTATTCCTCCAAACTTTGAGCCTGCAGGACTGCTTCCCCATTTTTTTTTTCATTTGGTCACCACTTTCCACCCCTCTTGTGGTTCCTGGGAGAGGGATAGGTCACTCTGTTTAAAACAAACTAGAGGCCATCCTTACGTCAACACCTGTAATCACAGCATTGTGGAAGGTTGAGGCAGGAGGATTGCAAGTTCAAACTCAGTCTGGACAACTCAGTAAGATCCTATCTCAAAATAAAAAATAAAAAGGGTATTTTCTCAGGAGAATTAAAAACATCATGCCAAAGTGATATGTGTGCACCTATGTTTATAACAGCACAATTTGTAACAGCTAAATCTTGGAAGCAACCCAAACACCCATCAACTGAGCAATGGATAAAAAAGGTGGTACTTTTATACAATGAATAACTACTCAGCTATAAAGATGGATAAACTAGAGACTTTTATAAGTACATGGATGCAACTAGAAACCATATTTGTAAGTGAAATAAATCTAACTCGTGTGTGTAAACACTGTGCTGCCTCACTAGTGAAAGTAAATAAGAGCCAAACATTGAATAGATACAGTGAAAGAGAAAGAGAAATCATACTGTTTGATCAATTTTGCATGCCTGTATCTGGTAACCTGAGCAACTATTTTGAAGATAACCATATGCAACATAACAACTGTTGTTAAATTCCTATCATCTTGGTTTGAAAACCTGTATCATTATTGTTTTGTTGTTGTTATTTTTATTTATTTGATTGCTTTTTGATTTTTCTGTTTTTTTTTCTCTTCAAAATAAAATTAGAAAAAAAGGGCTAGAGATGCAAGTGGGTTCAATCCCCAGTGCCACCAGCATCAGCACTACCTCCAACACACACAGACACGCAGACACAGACACACACAGACACACACACAGACGCACACACGGCGGCGGGGGGGAGAGTGAGAGTGAGAGAGAGAGACAATAAAAGGAAAAAAGAAATCAGAATAGAGAGCAGAAATTGCCTTTCTGCCAGGGAAGAGTAATAAGCACAATTCATTAGTGAGAGCACAGTGTTTGTGTCGACTGTCAGTGCTAATCATTTTCTGGTTTGAGGAGAATTTAACTGTTGTCAGTTAAAGTCATTTGTAAATAAAGCCAGTGAATAATGTTGTTTAAATATCCACTGACATGTTTCAATTGTTACACCTTTGCTCTCTCAGGAGGAAGGCAGGCTTTGTTGAAGTTTCAGCAGAAACTCCAATTCAACACACACACATTTGTAATCCAACCTGCAGATTTGACTGTAGTTAAGTACTGAACTCTTTCCTCTCCTTTTCTTTCTTCCTCTTTTCCTCTTTTCATCCCCTTTCCCCTCTTTTATTCTCCTTCATTGCTTTATTCCTACAAAGAAACTGCCAGAGATGCTGGTAGATATCCTACAATGCACAGGACAGCTTCTGCTACAACAAATAACATTTCTCCAAAAATATTAATGATGCAGAGATGGAGAGAACCTGCTTTTGCATACACACCCAGAAGTAGAATCGCTGCCTCACAGGATCTGGGCATCTTTCATGTTACTGTGTAATGCCAAACTATCCTCCAGTTTTTGACTAATTTATACTCTAACCCATAGTGTGAGTGCTGTCACCCACCCTCATTTACCAGATTAAAAACCTGAGGTTTTGGGGGATGCAGAGTGACTTGGATAAGGCTAAGCAGTGACATTACACTAATGAAGCTTTGATAAAGACATAGATATTATATCTCTTCAGAGAGGATAGGGCAAAAGAAGATAAACCTTGTCCTTTATTTTAAGAGACATTTACAGTTTCTATCACACGCTAGAAACTATACTTTACATACATTTCTTCAACTTTTCCCTGAACCGTATCAGTTATATCAGAAGCTACCACAGCATACTCGACAGCCTGGTTCTGAAGTCACTCAGAACTGTGTTAGGTCCAGCTTGGTGCCCAGGAAAGGTATGTGAGTTTTCCAGGCTTCAGTTTCCTCATCTTTAAAATGGAGATCATAATATACATCATACTATTATTGTGATGGAGATAAGACAACAGGTGACCTATAAATGTTAGCTGTCATTGTCATTATCATCCTCAAGTCTGTTGGGGGTAGAGATACTAGGAATAAGTTGCAAAAGGCCATAGTTAGTGAGTGGTGAAAATAGAACTCAGGTCTGTCTGGCTTGAAAGTTTGCCCCTATTTCAGCTGTATCTAGTTGTCTCCCTAAAAGGAAAGGATTCTTAGCACAACCCACCAATGTGAACTAAAGGGATGGGGTCAGCCCACATAAATTACTAAAAGTCAGAATTTATCAAACGTTTTACAACACAAATTTCAATGGCTGCATGAATATTTAGTAACTCAACTAAGTAAAAGAAAAGCTGCAAAGCTATCCCTGGGGACCTGCTGTAATAAGCCAGGATGATCTGTAATTAGAATATCTACTACATGCAAATGATGATACTGCAGCATCTGAAAACAATTTATGCTCTTACAAATTATAAATATCTCCTTGACTATATCATTGCTATTAACCTGCTGCACATCTGAGGACAAACCAACTGAAACCTATTCCCTCAACAAATGATCACAATTTTGCATGAACGCTGTCCCAATGAATGATGTCTGCCTTCTTTTGCCCTGTTTGTGATCCTGTCCTCCACATTCTCCTCCATGTCCCGCCCACACCCCACCCCAACTCCCTCCCGGGAAGACATTTGTCTTCAGAGGCTGGCAATGAGGCATTTGCCAGTATACACATTTTGACATATTTTACATATGCTCCAAGAAGCAGAGGCTAAATTACACTGGTGAGTTATTAAAAACAGCTCTCAATGCTATTATTATTTATTGCATTTCCAACTCTCGGTAGCAGCTGATTACACTGCTTAATCTTGTATTTTTTTTTAATTCTCCACCCTGAAATTAATTCTCCCTGTGATGAATAAGCAAGGTCAGCCACACCAAGCATCCTTTGGAAAGGAGAACTTAGATTCTGGGAACGCATCTGATCGGCAGCCCTGAGACAGGTTGTCCATTTCCCCAGAGGGTGACTCCCTGATGTGAAATATGTACCCCTCCTCCCTAAAGCATTTCCAGAGGGAAGTCTTCTCGCCATGTGTGTCCTTTCCCTGCAGTCTCTGAGGCTGCCATCTTTAGCTGTCACCGAGGTCCTCTATGGTGGCCTCTGCCTACCTCCCAGCCTTGCCTCTCCCAGACCCACCTCCCCATCTGGGATTTCCTCCATCTAAGAGACTTGCATTTCTTCCAGTGCTAGGCTCTGCCTTTTGGGCCTCCCCACATAGAGTCCTTTTACCTGAAATTCTTCCCTCATCCTTATTTTCTCTGTCAACACCTTTTCCTTTCAGACTGGACTTTGGGAATGTCTCTTTTGGAAAAGAGAGATAGGAAGATTTCTTCCCTGTCCATGAAGGATCATGCTTACATTCATTGTCACACTTTACACATTGTACTCTTGTGTAGTTATTTGTTTCTTGCCATATTGTGAGGTGCTTGAGTCCAAGGGCAGAATTTAGCTGCCTAAACTCCCAGTATAAAGTAAGTGCTTCAGGAATTACCAAGTCCAAAAACAGAAGCAGCATGTAGTGAAGCAGGAAGAGCCAAAGGTCTTCAATTAGGCATTCATTCATTCATTCATTCAACAAATATTTATTGAGTGTCCATTATGAACCAGGCGCTGTGCTAAACAGTAGGGATGCAATGAGAGGAGTTAATGAGCTATTGGGGGGAAACATACATGACTTCAATAAGAGTGCAAGTATATGATTATCACTGGGATAGTACTATAAAGGAAAGATGCTCATGGATGTGACAATATAAAAATAGGGACTAACCCAGGCTAGAGTTGCTGTAGGGAGTTTTATCAGGGATGCCTTCTTTGAAGAACTGATACTTGAGATGACAGCTGAAGAATGAAGAGGCATTAACTAGATGCCAGATGGAGCAAGAACTTTTAAGGCAAATGGCCTAAGTTGAAAAGATGTTTAGCAATGGGTTGAAAGTTAGTTCTACAGCTCAGAGAATAGGCAAGGATGGTGGAGACATGGAGATATATAAGGCTAGAATATACACGTGAGTCAGGTTGTGTAAGGGTTTTCAGACAATGTTAAGGATTTTTTTTTGTCTAAGCACAATATATTTTAAATTAAGCAATAATTCTGTGTGTGTGTGTGTGTGTGTGTGTGTGTGTGTGTGTGTTTAAATGTCTGCAGTGTAGACTACAGAAATAGAGGGGACAAGGTAGACAACAAAGTAGACCAGGGTGGTAGAGTATGTACTTGCAGACTGCCTTAGGTGTCACAGCGGCAAGGTTGTGATTAAAGGACACATAGAGATGGGGAGCCTTCCAGGGATCCTCAAAGAGACACCTACACTGTGTGTCAGGTTCACATAGTATGCTCCAGGACCTCCCTTTTTCAATGCAGAAGCTCATGTTAATCAAGGTTCAGTCTTTGCTGGGCTAACTGGTTTAGAACACAGCTCCAATAGGCTGTACCTGAGATCTGGCTAGATCTGTAGTTTATAGATAATGCCCATTGGGTAAAGAGGTCAGAGAACTGGGTTTTACCTATAAGTTA